>JAIUZE010001924.1:0-198971 GCA_022085475.1 Heliosperma pusillum | reverse complement strand
GCAAGGAGAACATGAGAATAATTCAAGCACGAGATTACAAGAGAGGAGCGCTGAAAATAACGAGGTCAAGAAAGAGACAAAGCAGATAGTAGAGTTATGAAGCTATCCGAGTAAAGGAAAAGATAAGAGAAAACAATTTCCTAGGAATCGGGCTTAGTAGGAACTTGCATGAAAGGAAATAGAAAGAGATAATAGCATGAGCAAAAGGTTTAAGGTTTAATCCACAAAATTTCTCCTTTCAGACTTAGGGTGATAGTAAAGCAACTCATCCCAAGCAAAGGTCTCTTACAAGGGACCATCGTACCACAATATTCAAAGTAAGGTACACCTAGATTTGATAATTCGACTCCAACCCAATTCATCCATCCTTTCATATCACCCGGATTCCCAATTGCGGAATTGTAACTCAAGTATAATAACATTCCTTTAGCTCAAATATTCAACACAACCTCAAGTCAAACATCATCATTAACATCCCAAGGTATTTCCATCATAACTCACATCATAATCTTTCTCATATCTATAATCCTCAAGTAATATGGTTCAACTTACAACGAAACCTTACTACTCCAAACGAGTCTCCGATACCATAAGATAAGATCATATCTTTAAATCCAAGAACTATAGCCAAATGCTTTTCCACCAAGCCTATACTCACAACACACAATAGGAAGCCATGCACAAGAAGTCGCTTAACCTCAAAAGTATTTCGCACCTCAAGATATCATTTAAAGCTTCTCATTTACACCACTTAGACATATCATAAGCATGGTCTTCAAAACAATACTACACTTTTAAGTCCACAAGATTAAATTATTAATGAGTTAAGAAGTCCTAGCCAACTCATTCAACTTACACCATCGAATATCATGAACTATTTACATACAAGTCATGACAAGCATTTGTACACTAAAATCATCAAACATATTTTACCATACTTTCCTCAAGGATACCAACTCTCACCACCATAGGGTGAAATTAGGTCTATACCATTTTCCTCAAATCACAAAGTCATTCTAACAAACACTAATAGTCCACAAAGTCTAAAATTCTTCCAACCAAATACAATATGCCACAAACAAAAGGGTATGGCATCCACAAAGATGTTACAAGAGGAAGGTAAGGATACCAATGGTAAAATGGAGGAACTATCAAGAGTAATTTCCAAGAGGCAAACAAGTTGGAAAAGAAAGAAGTGCATAGATAGAAGGAAGAGAGCATAATACAATAAGGACGAGAGAATTCAAAGATGAGGAAGAAATACAATTCAAATAGGCTAGTAAATCTTCAAATCTCCGGTAGAGGATACTTCTTCTAGGTAACACAATGATCCACCTTAAGACGGTAGATACAAACAAACATAACATCACTCAACACAATCAACAAACAAGTTAGAACCTAACAAACATCAAGTACACCAAGACTACCAAGTAAAGTCCTTAATTTCTACCCATCTCTCATTTATTATTTCAAGGTCAAGTAGTTTAAGTTTAGGGTTCACGTGTGTGCGTCGGGAGCGATAAAGCTCTGATACCAACTGTGACAACCCTCGCGATGCGGATGATGTAGATAAAATAGTTGTGAAGTAGGGATGTCGATCTCAGGGACGGTTGGTGTTCAATATTGATCTAAAAGTCTACTTAAAGTCTCTTGCAAGTCACAAGTGATTTGGGTTTGGGTTTGTTGGCTACACTAATTAACAACAATTAAAAGCAATTAAAAACAACAAAAGGAGTCTAAAGCTATAAAGGTTGGATTTTTATCAAATAAGAGGGAAGACTAGGGTGAGTGGGTTCATATGGGTAGTAAAGTCGAGTGCAAGGGTCGGGTCTAATAGTCGGAAAAACATCTAGTCTAGGAAAGCGAATCGAGGCTTCCGTTCTTACGATTCCTCCTCAAACCGACTCTAACTAGCTATCGCGTCACTAGATACGGCTTGCCAAAACTAGCGGTTCTACGAAAGACCACGACTTTCGATCTTATGGCATTCGAAACAAACGAAAGATTCATGCAAACTCAAGTAAGCATTTCATCAAACATGTTATAAGCATAGCATGGAGACTAGACAATAATCAACTATTAACCCCAACAATAACACATTAAACCATACAAGGACCCATAATCCCCCACATTACCCTAGCAAGATTACTACTCACTCATACTTGAGGGAAATTCGATATTTACTAAAGATTGTAAGAGGAAATCAACAACAACATTAAACATTTCTAATTAACAATAAGTAGATAACAATAATCGAAATGAAAACTTAATTAAAAGCAAGATTAAGTAGAGAAATTATACCCACTTGGAGAAAGATTAGAACTTTGATATAAATACCAAGATTTCGTCACAAATCCTTGAATATAACCCAAGTTCATACACTAAACCAAGTTGAAATCACTAATTAACCGACTAATTTTCTTAATTAAGGAAGATTAATACAAGATTAACACTAATTCTATTGAAGTTTTTAGATCTAGGGTTTCGTGCCCATAAATTACATAAGAGGGTCTATTTATAGGTTTACAAAATGAAGGAAAGATGGGCCTCGAGAAGCTTCATGGACTGGACAAGTCACGACCGTGAAATGGGTTTCACGGTCGTGAAACACGTCTCACGACCGTGAAATGGCAAGTCACGGTCGTGAGAGTATAGGCAGAATCAAGGTCGACTTTCACGAGCAAGTCACGACCGTGAAGCTCATTTCACGACCGTGAGATGGGTTTCACGACCGTGAGATGAGTTTCACGGTCGTGAAACCAAATCCACGAAAATCCTTGCTTTTGGCAAAGCATCTCACGACCGTGAGATGCATTTCACGACCGTGAGATGCTCAATCTCCTTCTTCCTTTGCTTGACTTTGTTGCTTCCTTCTCGGTTTCGCTTGCCTTGACTCGGGAGGGCTTTGGCGAGTCGAGTAGGGCCCCCAAGGGTATGTGGGCCCCCCTAGGTGTACCGTGGGTCCTCCGAATGATTCACCTTCTTCTTTGTTGATCAAAAGTAGGTAGAAATCGCCTCAATTGACGGTTTACCTACAAAAAACACGATAAAAGCAAGAAACATGCTAGAAGAAGGTAAATCACGTAGAAACGCTCCTAGGGAGCGTTAAAGGCAAACAAAACGAGATGAAAAGGGGTGAAAATGTGGGGTGAAATGACACTATATCAAATCTCCCCAAACCAAACCCTTACTCGTCCCGAGTAAGGATGAACAATAGTCAAGACCCTTAATTAACTATACTAAACCTAACCGATACAAGGCAATTAACGGGCCTTGCTCCGTCCCTTCAACTCACAACAAGGTATCCATGAGGTAGGACACCTTCTTGCAAGGCAAGTGGGGTCTTGCCAAAACTTCGATGCATTCAAGACAATAGAGCACACAAAACAAATGAGAATGCATCTACAAAAGCAAATGGCAACATGCCTCATCCATGTGCCGGGATTCATCTAAAATGGAAAAATTTCAAGCATTCAAATTCCTATGTATTTACTAGTTTTACAAAGAACTATGCCTAGAAAGATAGAAATAAATCACCTCTTTATTGTGTAAAATTAGTATATTCGTTCACGTTTACTAGAAAACTTTGTCAAGGGTGATAAAGGCGGGATGGAAAGTGAGGGCCCCATGGTGTTAGAAGACACTGTAGGATCGGAATTCCGCCTCTCACCTAAGTGAAAGGAAGGGTCGTCCCCTCTTAGCCATGCAACGTAGGAGTAATCATCAAAAATGTAAGGAAACGAGATGTTTGAGTTCTTATTTTGTTTCTTTTTCTTTTCTTTTTGTTTTTTTTTTGATTTTTTTCGGTGCTTGATTTGGGTGCCTTTTGAGAGCAAGGTGGCCTAGCAAAAGGTGTGCGGCGGAGACCAACAATAGGCAAATCCTCGCCGTAGCGACATCGAGAGCGACCCCATATGTATTGAGGGTACTCTAGAAGAGCCTAGAAGTCTCCATATGCACTCCCTAAGCTAGGACTAAGGCAAAAAAGTGCAAAATTTCAAGCTTTTCTTTTTCTATTATGTTTGAACTCAATTTTTGGACTTTTGATGGGAAAATCTCCTTTTTGTCAAATGTAGTGAAATGTGATGATTGGACAATTGCATGGCCTCGAGAGTCACCTAGGAAAGCGTTCACCAAGGAATTTTCACACCATGGGGATGGTAAAGATGATAAATGCAACCCCTTGACTAGGCTCTAGGAAACGGTGCGAAAATTATACTAAAAATACACATTAAAAGGTGTTTCAAAATCTATTTTAATAGGCAAAGTGCTAAGCAAAAAGGGCATCTACAAGGGCCTATTCAAACTTGTTCAATTTCCAAATTAGGCATTCCAAAAAGTTTTCCTAAATGCAACTACATGCCATGATCTAGAATTTAACAACATATATACAAACTAATGCAAATGCTCTAGTGAACTACGTGACAATTAATCTAATGAAACCCCCTAACAGCACATAAGTCACACAACCGCCAATTCATCAAAATCCACACCGCAATCATCAACCAACTCCTCCAAAACTCCTCAAACCCTAAGAAGTAGAGAAAGAAAGAAGGGGAAGAAATAAGAACGATCATACCATGGCGGTCTTCTTAATCCCTTCAATAAGTTTCTTAGCGATGTGTAGCGGACCTATGTATGGAGGTTAGAAGAAAAAGCAATGCAAATATATACAAAGTAAGATATAAACAAGCTAATTTTTAGGATTTTTCAAATTTTTCAATTTTTTTTGATTTTTTTAAATGGTTTAAATGCAAAAAATAAAAAATAAAAACTTATGAGAATAGTTTCCTATCCCCCACATTGGAACAAACATTGTCCTCAATGTATGAAATAGGATTATTGAAAGCAAAATGAAAACATGTTTTTGGATTTTTCTTAAATTTTGAAGAAATAAAAACTTGTTTTTGGAATTTTTGATGAATATTCACAAAATGAACAATATATACAAGATGGTTAGTCATGCAAATGAACTAATCTAGATGAAATGCATGAACTAAATAAAAATCCTAAAAGTAAATGCAAAATGATATAATACAAGTGCATGATCTAAGTAAATGCAACGAAACTATACATGATGCATGAACTAAGCTAAATGAAAGGTTGTTTGTCAATTTGGATTTTTCATGGGGAGCAAAATAATGGTGTCCGATGGGATGGACACCCGCCTCCAATGTTGCCGAGGCCAACCAATAAAACACACAAATTACAAGTTAGAGAAAACAAAGTATACAAATCAAAGAGAGGAGAGGAGGAGACACACACAAAAACAAAAAAAAAACCTCTTCAAAAGGTCTCCATCACATCCTCATCCTCATCACCATCCTCATCATCATCCTCATCATCACCACCATCATCACCACCATCATCACCACCCCTATTCCCCTGGTCGCCCCCGGTCTCGATGCCCCCTCCCCGGTTTCCTTGGTTGGGAAACAAAAAATCGGGTTGAGCCCAGCTTGGCATCAAACCGTTAGGGTCAATGTACCCTTGGTTGGCCAGCAAAAAGTAGTTGGGGTAGGAGGCATAATAGTTGTTGACCCGGTCTTCATGCATGTTCAGATGCATGTTCTGCATTAGACCGGTTAAGTAGTCGCCCTGGGGGGAAATGGTCGGGTCGGGGTGAACATACCCCGAGTAGTCAAAGGGGTAGGGGGGAATGGTCACGTAACTGGGTGGGGGGTGGGGGAACTGCATATGCGGTAGGGGAAAAGGGGGAACAGGCGCTGCTACCCGGGGCGCACTCTGACTCGGTCTAGAAACGGGTCGGGGTCGAGGCTGGGAAGACTCTCCCTCCTCCCTAGCACCAGTTGAAGCGGCCCGACCACCTGCCATCGTCACTGGCAGCAGGTAGTTGGGTCGCCCCATCATAGTGTTATCCCTAGGGGCGAAGGGTGCGAGTCTATGACAAGGAAGGTAAAAAGGGGTTGCACCCTTAATTACCCAAAGAAAACTCCTATTAGGGTCAAGCCTAATCCAATTTGAGTAGATTAGGGAATTCTCATCAAGAAGTGTCCCCCCCGTTAAAGCCACGTACCTCCCATCACTGTTAAAATTTGCGTCAAAGTGCTTGGCCAAAAAAGTAACCAAACCCCCCATGGTCACCGTCTGCCTACGGGCTATGGTGTTCTGACCCAACTTCCTCCATCTCCTGTAGATTTCATTCATTATGGGGTAGATGAAGTTATCCCTATGTCCTTGCACATTTAAGTGCGTCTCTAGGAGGGTCAGGTCGAGCTGGGTGAGGTAGTTCGGTTCTTGCCGCCCTAGGAAGGTACCCGACACTAACCTATGCCAAAAACGAGGCACAGGGTGGTGGATTAGGAGGGCCGAATTCCTACGGAAATCGACCAAGGTCCTACCAGTCAAAGCCAACCAAAGAGGGTTCAAATCATAGCCCTTAGGCTCTACAGTATTCCTTCTAGGAGGAAAACCCAACCCCAGAATAGCAGCGAAATCAACCATTGGGACAACATGTGAGGTATTGGCAAGACGGAAGCTGAAACACGGCACTTTCTCAGCATTTACTAAGGTACTTAAACTACTTAGAAATTCTAGCGTGAGACTCCGATAGGAGAGCTCATGCATGAAATAAAGAGTAGTCATACCTGTGACCGCGAAAAAATCTCGCAAAGCTTCCGTAAGGCCAAGACGACGTATGATGTCGTGGCATAGAAATACAGTGGGTTCCATCTCTAACCCCTGGATGGCAGCGAAAGCTTGTCGTTGAGACTCCGTCTCAAAGACGACTTCCAGAAAACCCGGAAGTTGCTCAACCTCTAAGTCCTCGTTAGCATCCGGGTTGTTTGACCCGCTGCCTCTTCGCCTCTTTTGTGCTCTTGCCGCTGCCGCTTTCCCTTTTCCTTGACCCACCATTGTTATCAAGCTTTTTTCCGAAAAAATTTTCTCAAAGAAAGCTTCTAAAACAATTGAAAATACTAGAGAAACCTTCAACTAGCCCCAAAACAACTTTCTATTAGAGTAGAAAGCAAAAAATAAACCCAAAAAATAGATCTCAAATTTTCGGATTTTTGAAAAACCAAGGTTGAAAATCGATTTTTTGTGGTTTTTTGGTGTTTATAAGGGAAAAAAATGGTTCTCAAAGTGTTTATAATTGAAGAATGAAGCTTTTTGTGATAATTTGGGAGAGATTTGAGTGAGTTTGGTGAGGATTTGAGGGAGTTTTGGTGATTTTTGGAGAGATAAGGGTTATGTGTGTTTGTGTTTGTGTTGTTGTGTGTTGGAGTGAGAAGATGAGGGAATGAAAAGAAAGAAGATAAGGAAACAAGAGGAGAACTCGGTCCAAGCATCTCACGACCGTGAAATGGGCTTCACGACCGTGAGATACCATTTCACGACCGTGAAGCTCATTTCACGACCGTGAGATGTTGATTAACTGCTACGGTATTGATTTTCTCCATCTCACGACCGTGAGATGCCATTTCACGACCGTGAAATGGAGAATTCGCGATTTCCTTGCTTTTCTTGAATTTTCACGGGCGTGAAACCAATTTTACGAGTGTGACTCGTCTTTTCGACTCTTTTTCTTCAAAATCTTCACCCTTAGCTCGATTTCTCGCTTCTTCTTTAGCATTCCGCTACGTTTCTTTCATGTCAACTTACGAAAACAATCACAAACACATTAAATCCCTCCCTCACACTCTCTTTGACAAAAATTACACAAAAAAAGTACAAGATTAACTAAGTAACGGGAAATTGATTTAATTAACGATTCAATTAGCCAAACAAAAATTCGACCCTATTATCGTCAATTTAATCAATTTCCATGCAAAGTAAAATCTATCGAACACTAGTCAAATGAGTTAGGATTATATACAAATTTGTGATTCTTATGGGACTTCACAAAACCCGCATTTGTTCAAAATTAATGAGGAGTAGTCGGCTTGAGGTACAAAGCCTCGACTACTCCTATGAGAGAACCTTCCTTGTAAAGCTTGATTCGTTGCCCGTTCACTTTGAATTTTTGGCCATCTTTGCTTGCCAACTCAAAATCCCCATATTTCCCTACCTCGGTGATCAAGAATGGTCCCGACCACCGGGATTTGAGCTTCCCGGGAAATAGCTTGTACCTTGAGTTGAATAGAAGAACCTTGTCTCCAACTTGGAGATCCCTTTTGAGGATCTTCTTGTCATGAATGAGTTTGGTCTTCTCCTTGTAAGATTTGGCATTTTCATAAGATTTGAGCCGGAACTCCTCAAGCTCTTGTAATTGGAGTAATCTCTTGTCACCGCTCAATTTTGCATCAAGATTTAGTTCTTTGATCGCCCAATATGCCTTGTATTCGAGCTCTATGGGCAAATGGCAAGATTTGCCATACACCAACTTATAAGGCGACATTCCAATAGGAGTTTTGAATGCCGTCCTATATGCCCATATTGTGTCATCGAGCTTCGAACTCCAATCTTTGCGGTGCTTCGAGACCACTTTTTCAAGGATAGATTTGATTTCTTTGTTGGAGATTTCGACTTGCCCACTTGTTTGGGGATGATACCCCAAACCGGTACGATGATGAACACCATATTTGAGAAGTAGTGAGTCAAGTCGCTTTTCATGAAAGTGCTTTCCTCCATCACTTATTAGAGCTCTAGGTACTCCAAACCGGGGAAAAATAATCTTCTTTGAGAAATTGATGACAACTTTGGCATCGTTTGTAGGGGAAGCCACCGCCTCCACCCATTTGGACACGTAGTCTACGGCCACAAGAATGTACCTATTCCCTCTTGAAGAAATAAAAGGGCCTTGATAATCTATCCCCCACACATCAAACACTTCCACTTCAAGAATCCCCCTTTGGGGCATCTCATTCCTCCAAGAAATGTTGCCGGTGCGTTGACAAGCATCGCAACTTTGGACAAAGTGTTTGACATCATGGAACATAGAGGGCCAAAAGAACCCGGATTGAAGTATTTTAGCAACGGTTTTGTTTGCCCCATGGTGCCCTCCATAAGGAGAGGAGTGGCATCCTTTCATGATTTCATCATACTCCCATTGTGGAACACATCTTCTATACATCCCATCGCCACACTCCTTGAATAACAAAGGATCATCCCAAACGTATCTCTTGGCTTCAAATAAAAATCTCTTCTTTTGATTGTGGTTGATGCCCGGTGGAAGAACACCACCCACAATATAGTTGGCAAAATCCGCAAACCAAGGTGCTTGATTTTGGATTGTTTCATGGATTGCAAAGAGAAAATCATCCGGGAATGAATCGTTGATAGGCATGTCATCCTTACTTCCATCATAGCTTAGCCGGGACAAGTGGTCCGCCACCGCATTTTCTGCACCCTTCTTATCTCTTATCTCCAAATCGAATTCTTGTAAGAGAAGGATCCATCTAATGAGGCGGGGCTTAGCTTCTTTCTTCGCAAGTAGATATTTGAGTGCGGCATGGTCCGTGTACACAATGACTTTGGAGCCAATCAAGTACGAACGGAACTTATCGAGAGCAAAAACAATGGCAAGAAGCTCTTTTTCCGTCGTTGCATAATTCACTTGTGCCTCATCAAGGGTCTTGCTAGAATAGTAAATGGCATGCAAAGCTTTATCCTTCCGTTGGCCAAGAACCGCGCCAACGGCATAATCGCTTGCATCGCACATCACCTCAAATGGCAATTCCCAATCCGGGGATTGCATGACCGGAGCCGAAATAAGAGCTTCCTTGATCCTATCAAATGCCTCAACACACTCGTTAGTAAAATGGAAAAGGGTATCCTTGAGGAGAAGTTGTGTAAGTGGTTTAGCAATTTTGGAGAAGTCCTTGATGAACCGGCGATAAAAGCCGGCATGACCAAGGAAACTTCTCACCCCCTTGAGATTTGAAGGTGGGGGTAATTGCTCAATCACTTCCACCTTAGCTCTATCAACTTGGATACCCTTTTCCGAAATAAGATGACCGAGAACCACCCCTTCATTAACCATGAAGTGGCACTTCTCCCAATTCAAAACAAGACTAACTTCTTCACATTTTTGCAACACCAAGGACAAATTATGCAAGCACAAATCAAAATCTTTCCCATATACACTAAAATCATCCATAAAAACTTCCATGATAGATTCAATGTAATCGGAAAAAATGCTCATCATGCATCGTTGAAATGTAGCCGGGGCATTGCAAAGACCGAAAGGCATTCTCCTATAGGCAAAAGTGCCATAAGGGCATGTGAATGTGGTCTTAGATTGGTCAATCGGGTCAATTGGGATTTGGAAGAATCCCGAATATCCATCTAAATACCAAAAATACTTGTTTGAGGCAAGTCTTTCTAAGAGTTGGTCAATGAAGGGAAGGGGGAAATGATCCTTTCTTGTGGAGGCATTCAACCTCCTATAGTCTATGCACATTCTCCACCCCGTCACTAACCTAGTTGGCACTAGTTCATCTTTATCATTCTTCACTACCGTGGTGCCACCTTTCTTTGGCACCACTTGCACGGGGCTAACCCAATCGGAGTAAGAGATTGGGTAGATGATCCCGGCGTCTAGTAGCTTCATGACTTCACCTTTGACAACCTCTTGCAAGGTGGGGTTTAATCTTCTTTGGGGTTGCCTTCTTGGCTCATGGTCATCTTGCATATGAATTCTATGCATACACAATTCGGGGCTAACCCCCTTCAAATCATCCAAGCTATAGCCTATAGCTTTCTCATGTTTTCTCAACACACACAACAATGCATTCAATTGATCATCATCAAGGCTAGCATTTACAATTACCGGTTTGCACTTCGACTCATCAAGATAAGCATATATTAAGTTAGAAGGAAGGGGTTTAAGAGAAGGAGCTTGTACCTCTACCGCGATGTCTACCGCACAAGAAGTTTGGATGATAGACTCAAGTCTTAAGAGTTGTTCTTCATCAAGCTCTTCTCCCTCCAAAGTTGCTTCAAGCAAGTCGAACTCAAACCCATGTAGCTCCTCCATGATATCCCTTGGCTCTAAAGTCAATATAGCCTCCAAAGGGTCCCTCATATAGAAGCTAGGTGTAACTTCTTCAACGAAGGCATCAATAATGTCAATGAAATAGCATGCTTCTCCAAGATTGGGGGCTTTCATGGCATTTTGCAAATTGAAAGTGATTTTCTCATCCCCCACTTCAAGGGTAAGCCTCACTTGTTTCACATCAATTACCGCTCCGGCGGTGTGCAAGAAGGGCCTCCCGAGGATTATGGGGATTTGAGAATCCTCCGCCATATCAAGAACAATGAAGTCCACCGGGATGAAAAATTTCCCAATTCGAACCGGGACATCCTCCAACACACCCAAAGGTTGCTTTGTTGATCGGTCCGCCATTTGAAGTGTAATGTTCGTGCATTTAAGCTCTCCCATGCCAAGTTTTTCACATATGGAGTATGGCATCATACTCACACTAGCTCCCAAATCACACAAGGCCTTGTCAATGGTAATGTTGCCTATGGTGCATGGGATGGAGAAACTACCCGGATCCTTCAATTTTGGAGGGGTTGGGTTTTGTAGAAATGCACTAAATTCACCGGTGAATGCCACGGTTTCAACTTCACTCAATGACTTCTTCCTTGTAAGCATGTCCTTCATAAATTTTGCATAGGCGGGGATTTGAGTGATGAGGTCGGTGAAAGGAATAGAGACCTCCAAGTTCTTTACAATTTCCATAAACTTGCCTAGTTGCTTATCAAGTTTTGTCTTGGCTTGTCTAGAAGGAAAAGGTAGCCTTATCACAATAGGCTCCTCAACCTTCTTGTTTGTTGTTATCACATCATCATTCTTCTCAACAACAACTTGCTCACTTGAAGAACACTCTTCCTCCTTATCATCCAATTCAACAACCTCAATTTCAATTGGCCCATCATCTTTCACTTTGTCTCCCTCTCCATTATCATCTTCAATTGGCATTCTTGGCCCCTCATAACTCTTTCCACACCTCAAATGTATGGCATTGGCGGTTTCATTTCTAGGTGGGTTACCTTGAGGAGGTAACTGACCCTTTCCCCTAGAGGAACTCCCCGAGGCTATTTGAGTCACTTGAGTTTCAAGCATTTTATTGTGGGCAAGGATGTTATTGATGATAATATCTTTGGCTTGGTTATCTTTTTGCAATTGGAGAATCGCTTTGTGAATGTCCAAGTTTGGATCCCCACCTTGTGGTTGCATGGGAGGTTGATTTTGTGGTGGTGGGTTGTATTGATTTTGGTTGTATTGTTGTTGATTGTAGGAAGGTTGGTTTTGATTGTATTGTTGTCTTTGGAAATTTTGTTGATTGTTTCTCATGGGTGGGGCAACATATGGTTGTGGTTGAGGGTTTTGAGCATTTTGGCTTTTGTATGAGAGATTTGGGTGGTTCTTTGTGTTCTCATTGTAGAAGTTGGAGTAAGGGGTTCCTTGCCTATAAGATTGAAAGGCATTTACTTGTTCCACGGATCCTCTACATTCTTGAGGATCATGACCAAATGTTCCACAACTTTCACAAACCCCTTGAGGTAAGCTTGGTGCCATCACCATAGCATTCACTTGTTGCATAGGAGGTTGAATTAATGAACTTTGAGCTTGTTGGAATAGAGCCGTTTGTTGGTCCATTTTGAGGTTCATTGCTTCCATATAAGAGCTAAGTTGAGCTCCAAAATCGGCTCCCATTTGGGTAACGGAGCTCACTTCATGTCTTCCCCTAGGAGTTTGCCTTGGCCTACTAAATTGTGAGTTATGGGCCGCCATCTCCTCTATTCTTGCCCAAGTTTGAGCATCATCTATTTCCGTGAACCTTCCATTTGATCCCATGTTCAAAATTCCTCTAGCATCTTCATAAAGTCCATTCCAAAATTGTTGTACTAAGAACCACTCACTCAAACCATGGTGAGGGCAAGAACGAATAATCTCCTTGAATCGGTCCCAAGCTTCATAGAGTGACTCTTCATCCCTTTGCTTGAACCCGGTTATCTTAGCTCTCAACATATTTGTCTTTTTCGGTGGATAGAACTTTTGATAAAAAGCTAGAGCTAGCTTCTTCCATGAGTCAATACCTAGAGCGACCTTGTCAAGACTCTTCAACCATCGTTTTGCCGCTCCAATAAGAGAGAAAGGAAACAAGACCCATCGGATTTGGTCTTGAGTCACTCCCGTTTGAGAAACGGCATCACAATAATCACAAAAGGTCTCCATGTGTAGATGAGGGTCTTCACTTGGCATACCTCCAAATTGGTTTCTCTCTACCAATTGGATAAAAGCGGTTTTGGCAATGAAATTTCCGGTGAGATTTTGTGGTACGGGGGTGGTGTTTGGAAGAGTATCTTCCGTGGGAATGGAGTGAGATGAGAATTTAGGCATTCTTAGAAGAGTGGGTGGTTGGATGTCTTGTGGGATGGTTGGTGGGATTCCAAAAGGATTCACAAATTCCGCAATTGGCACAATTTCCTCCCAATTCTCTACACTTGGATGCTCAATTTCTAACTCGTTACTTTCCCGAATTTCCCCTTCTTCAATTGAAGGTAAAAGCTCCTCCGTTGTGATAATCGAATTTGAAGAAGAGCCTCTACTTGCGGTTTTGAAGACTTTGCGAAGTCTCCTAAAGGTCCTTTCGATCTCGGGATCGATTGGAGGTTGATTCTTTGGGGGAGCTCGCCTGGGCATACAAGAAAACTAAATGTAAACGGTGAGAATGCCTTGAGAAACTAGGTTTCTCAAGACAAGAGGCAAAAAACTAAAGCAAACCAAAAACAATCAAATTAAACATACACCGTCCCCGGCAACGGCACCATTTTGATGTAGTGAAAATAGTTGTGAAGTAGGGATGTCGATCTCAGGGACGGTTGGTGTTCAAATTGATCTAAAAGTCTACTTAAAGTCTCTTGCAAGTCACAAAGTAATTTGGGTTTGGGTTTGTTGGCTACACTAATCAACAACAATTAAAAACAAACAAACAACAAAAGGAGTCTAAAGCTATAAAGGTTGGATTTTTATCAAATAAGAGGGAAGACTAGGGTGAGTGGGTTCATATGGGTAGTAAAGTCGAGTGCAAGGGTCGGGTCTAATAGTCGGAAAAACATCTAGGTTAGGAAAGCGAATCGAGGCTTCCGTTCTTACGATTCCTCCTCAAACCGACTCTAACTAGCTATCGCGTCACTAGATACGGCTTGCCAAAACTAGCGGTTCTACGAAAGACCACGACTTTCGATCTTATGGCATTCGAAACAAACGAAAGATTCATGCAAACTCAAGTAAGCATTTCATCAAACATGTTATAAGCATAGCATGGAGACTAGACAATAATCAACTATTAACCCCAACAATAACACATTAAACCATACAAGGACCCATAATCCCCCACATTACCCTAGCAAGATTACTACTCACTCATACTTGAGGGAAATTCGATATTTACTAAAGATTGTAAGAGGAAATCAACAACAACATTAAACATTTCTAATTAACAATAAGTAGATAACAATAATCGAAATGAAAACTTAATTAAAAGCAAGATTAAGTAGAGAAATTATACCAACTTGGAGAAAGATTAGAACTTTGATATAAATACCAAGATTTCGTCACAAATCCTTGAATATAACCCAAGTTCATACACTAAACCAAGTTGAAATCACTAATTAACCGACTAATTTGCTTAATTAAGGAAGATTAATACAAGATTAAAACTAATTCTATGAAAGTTTCAGATCTAGGGTTTCGTGCCCTTTAATTACATAAGAGGGTCTATATATAGGTTTACAAAATGAAGGGAAGATGGGCTTCGAGAAGCTTCATGGACTGGCACACTCACGACCGTGAAATGGGTTTCACGGTCGTGAAACAAGTCTCACGACCGTGAAACTCCATTTCACGGTCGTGAGGAAGTTGGCAGAACATGGCTTAACTTTCACGATCAAGTCACGACCGTGAAGTTCATTTCACGACCGTGACAGAGGTTTCACGACCGTGAGATGAGTTTCACGGCCGTGAAACCAAATCCACGAAAATCAAACTTCTTGGGCATGCATCTCACGACCGTGAGATGGCACTTCACGACCGTGAGATGGTCATTCTCCTTCTTCCTTCGCTTGACTTTGTTGTTTCTTTCTCGGTTTCGCTTGCCTTGACTCGGGAGGGCTTTGGCGCGTCAAGTAGGGCCCCCAAGGGTATGTGGGGCCCCCAAGGTGTGCCGTGGGTCCTCCGAATGATTCACCTTCTTCTTTGTTGATCAAAAATAGGTAGAAATCGCCCCAATTGACGGTTTACCTACAAAAGCACGATAAAAGCGAGAAATATGCTAGAAGAAGGTAAAACATGTAGAAACGCTCCTAGGGAGCGTTAAAGGCAAACAAAACGAGATGAAAAGGGGTGGAAAAGTGGGGTGAAATGACACTATATCAATTCCCTTATTCTCTTCGAGGGAGTGCACGTGAATGGTTGAACAATTGTGATCCTGACTCGTTTGATACTTGGGATAAGCTTTCTACTGCTTTTCTGCAAAAATATTTTCCTCCTGGGAAGACTGCCAAGTTCAGAAACGACATTACAGGGTTTGTGCAACGTGAAGATGAGTCTCTCTATGAATCCTGGGAGAGATACAAGGAACTTCAAAGACAATGTCCTCACCACGGGATCCCTTCCTGTGTATTGATTTATACTTTCTACAATTCTCTAAAGCCAGAGTTGCAAATGAGTCTCAATGCAGCTGCGGGGGGACAATTAGACGGGATTTCTTGGGTTAAGGCCAAGGCTCTTATAGAGGATCTAGCAATAAGCACTTATCATTGGGGGAGTGACCGCAGTGTTCGAGGGAGCAAGGCCACTGATGATTCCGTTAGTGTGATACAAGCCAAACTTGACAACCTATCTCAACAAGTAGCTCATCTCAAGTTGAGTAATGGTTCTAGCTCTTCATTATCCATGTGTCAGCTTTGTGGGGTTAATGGGCATGATTCTTCTGAATGTGTGAATGCTTCAATGATGGAGCAAGTGAATGCTCTTAATGGAAAGCAACAATGGGACCCCAATTCAAATACTTACAATCCGGGGTGGGCTCATAATCCTAAGCTCTCATATGGAAACACAAGCAACATCCAGAATCCCCAACAACAGGTTAAGACTTATCAGCAACCTCCTGGTTTCCAAGTACGACCGTCTTATCAACATTTGCCCATGCAATCACATACTCAATACCAGCTGCAACAGTTTCAACAACCTCAAGCTCCTCAAAAATCCAATGTGGAGTTGATGTTAGAGCAAGTTTTGTCTCAACAATCTCAATACATGCGAGACCAAAACCAGAAAAATGAAGAGTTTTCTACATCAATTTCTCAACTCAAATCCTCACATAAAATGGTAGAAACTCAACTTGCTCAAATAGCCCAACAAGTCAATCAATTGGTGAAACCTCGAGGACAGTTTCTAGGGCAACCTGATCCGAACCCTAAAGCTCAGTGCAATGCTATCACTATGAGGGATGTGAAAGAGTTAGAGGTGTCAGCAGGGAAGGTTGTGAGAAAAGTAAAGGAGGGGGAGAAAGCTGATCAGGAACAAGCACATGCTAAGCCTCCAAAGATTTCTAGTAACGGGAGTACAAATGAAAGGGTCTATATACCGCCGGTCCCGTTTCCTCAACGTTTGGCCCAAGCAACACTTGAAAAACGGTATGGTAAGTTTTCTGAAATTCTCAAGAAACTCCAGGTTAACATGCCCTATCTTGATCTTCTTAGTGAAATGCCTTCATATGTCAAGTTGTTAAAACAACTCCTATCTAAGAAGAGGTCCCTTGAGTCTGTTAAAACAGTTTTATTAACTGAAGATTGTTCATCTGTTCTGCTAAATAACTTACCACCCAAAATTGAGGATCCGGGTAGTTTCACTCTCCCTTGTATGATAAATGGAATTAAATTTGAGAGGGTCTTGTGTGATCTTGGTACTAGTATAAATTTGATGCCTCTTTCCCTTTTTCATAAATTGGGATTTAAGGACCTTAAACCATCTAAGGTGTCTCTCCAAATGGCAGATACTACTATCCGAATCCCCAGCGGGGTAGTTGAGGATGTTTTGGTCAAGGTAAATAAGTTCACTTTTCCCGTGGATTTTCATGTTCTAGATATGGAAGAAAACAATGAAATACCCTTGATCTTAGGGAGACTATTTCTAGCCACAGGTAGGACATTGATAGACATGCAACAAGGTGAACTATTTTTGAGAGTTAAGGATGAAAGTGTGACCTTCAAACTACTTGAGCCACAAGTCTCTTTCCCCATTTCTAATCCATGTTCTGCTATTGGTGCTACTAACAATGTTTGCGCTGAGATTGTTAAGCTATCAGTAGAACCCTCTGAAAGAAATTATATGGTTAAGGTAGCGAGATCAACATCCTTGAAGGATCAAGGTAAAGGCCTAGTGCACCCCACCGACAATAGTCAACATCATTCCAGAGGAGAAGTAATTTGGCGTGCCAAGGCGAAAGAGAAAGCAAGGTTAATTGATGATGGATGTGTACCACCAGATATTGTTTATCCCTCATCTAAGGGCAATTCAGGTTAATAATTTGCAAAAGCGTCAAGCTAATGACGTTAAAGAAGCGCTTCTTGGGAGGCAACCCAAGTTAGGTATGCATTTATTTTCGTTTTCTCATTTTAAAACATAATAATGAAGGATCTGTTTAGCTTGTCCGGGCGCGGTTGACCATGTTGTCGGTCAAACCTCCTACCCCCTTTCTTTTGTTTATTGTCCCATGTTTTGAATTTCTTATGCATTGAGGACAATGCGTTGTTTAGGCTTGGGGGAGGATACACTTCATTATATATGTGTTGTAGTTATCTAGTTAATAGTTCATTCATCGCATTGCATTTCTTTTTAAAAAAAAAAAAAACCAAAAAAAACCAAAAAATCTTAAAAATTCAAAAAATTTGATATCTTATTTCTAGTGGATTTGTCTTATGCTTAAACATTGATTATGTCTCATTCCGTTTTGCTAACCTTTGAAGCTTGCTAATTGCATGTTTTAGGCCTTAGTTGTCTTTCTAAGACAACTCGAAAATACTACTAGATGAGTCTTGACACCATGACACCTCACGGGGCGCGATATCCTTGACCACACCATGTATTAGGCATAACTACTTAAATTGAGAGGATGTAGAGCCTCCAAGACCGGCGTACTTGTATCCGGTCTCATTGTTTGGATTTGTGAGTAGTTTCCCTCTAGGATGCGCTTTACTTGAGTGTGGTGTATTCCCCCGTTCTCCTTGTGCATTCGATCATCTTGCGTTATGAGGCATGTTTCTTTTGTTATAATTTGAACTCCACATGGCCAAATAGACTTGTTTTATTACCCTTTGAATTTATCCTCTGCTTGTAGCCCGTCTGAGCCTTTCTAGCCTGATTTTATTTGGTTAACCCACATTATATAGCTACATTCCAAAACCTCCGACCTTAGCCGGGTCAGTCGTGTGTAGTACTTTTGTGGTTATTTTGCTACTAAAGGTGGGTAAGGGTGTTTAATTGTCTAGTCTAATATGTCACTTGTTGATAGCATGAGGTTTATTCTTTGGACTTGTGTATCTTATTACTCTTATCCCATGTCGTTCCTCTCATGAAAGTAAAAAGTCGATGAGAAAGAAAAAAAATGTATATGAAAAAGGAAAAAAAAGAATGAAAAAAGAATGAAAAAAAAGAAAAGAAAGACATGAATGAAGGAAAAAAGAGGGAATGACATGGAGACTTTTACGTATAATCAAGAAAGATAATCCATTAAGTTGGGTTTTGGATTTATGTCCGGATTAGAGTTTGCTTTGTATTGTGATAAACAAATGGTGTCTAAGGGGATTTAAATGGGAAGTAGTGATTTTCTAGCATATTTATCACTTTCCTTATGTTACAAGGTATAAGATCATTTCACCATTGTGTTTTAGCTCTTTCCGGATTGTCTTACATTGTCTACTTAGTGATGTTGGGTTCCTAATGTTGGATATTCCTTTGGTAAGTACAAATACGCGACTACCGGCTTTTGACTCCACATTATCCAAATATGTTGCCATTTTTTACCCTTCAACCTAAGCCCCGTTGCAACCCTTTGCCTCGCTTGTTTGACTTGAATGCATAAGAATTGGAGGGGTATTTCACTCTTTATTGTGGGCGTAGTGCCATTTTTTGCACATTTCCTGCAGGTTGAATAGGTGAGTGCCAAAATCAAAATTGCCCCGTTCTATGTGTGATGAGTGACATCTTGTGAGCGTCTAGTACATGGTATTGCACGGTTGAAGGATTGAGCATGGAGTGGGGTGTTGCACCGTCTTATGATCATTAATTATGTTTGTATCTTCACCACTCCCTTTGGTTCATCAAGGGAAGAGGCCTTTACATGTATGATGCTAGTTTCGTGTAGGGTGATGCATTTGGTAGTGAGTTGTTTAGCCATTTCACTATCTTGTCCTCCTATTTATTGATTGTTTGCTGAGTATTTGCTTAAGGACAAGCAAGGTTTCGGCTTGGGGGAATTTGTTAAGTGCTTATTTTACGTGTATTTAGTATCTTAATTAGGCTTATTTTGACTCCCCTTGATATGATTTTAGGCTAGCTTTGCATGGTTTCGTCATGTTTCGATATATACTACGCTTTGGTATGTTTCGTGTTTGTTTCAGGTCAAAACGAACCATCCTTGGAAAGGTATCCATGATAGGAATGATGAGAAACAAGTTCTCGGACATTGGAATAAAGGACAAAGGCTTAGATGTCATAAGCGTAAAGATTGAAGTATTTTATGAAGAAGAAAAGAAAAGAAGAACTCCCCCGGGCGGGGGTGAAATAAGCCCCGGACGGGGAAACTGATACTTGAAGCAAGAATTGGGCAGAAGCACTCCCCCGGGCGGGGGGGAATTATCCCCGGGCGGGGAGACTGCGAAAACCCCTATTCGAGTTTTGGAAACTCCAATTTAGCTTAGTTTCCAAGTTATAATAAAAGACCTATTATTAAAAACCCTTGGATACTTAGTTTTACATATATTGTTTTTATCTTATGCTTAGATTAAGAACCCTAATTACAAGAACTCTCTAGATTAAGATTTAATTACTTCGCTCTTTGGATTATTGCAATTATATTTCGTTCTATTCAACATTCAGGTTCTTTAATTACAAGTTTTCTTTCATCTATTCTTTTAGTTATGTCTTATATTGTTTTAATTATGAATTGTTTATCTTCCTTTATTATGAGTGAGTAATTTCTCATCTAGGGTTCGTAGGATTGTTGTAGGGATGACAAGCATGAATTGAATTGTTTATTTTGATTACCTAATCGGTATCTCGGATTTAGATAAAGATTTATATTGAATTGGATTGTTGTTTTTGATTGAATGAATCTAGGAACAAGTTAATTGTTCAATGGGAATTGAGAATTGTTTTGTGACGAGATTTATCCACCAAGTTCATCATCTAATAATAGGTTAAAGCTAAATCAATTTGTGGAAGCAAGCGGTTTAGTTTAGAACATTAATCTTATCTTTGATTATTAGTTATTCATGGAAGTGTCTAATTGATAATTAGGACTTAACTATCAACTTAATGCCTCTTCTTGGTTTAATTTGCTTATGGAAGTAGGTAGGTTGATCAATATTAGGGAGTTTAATTGTCTCGGAAGAGTTGTTAATAGCAAATTAGATAGTGTCTAATCCGAGTAGTGATTTGGTAATTATTTATCTTTAGTAGAGCTTGTCGACCCGACCTATAACGAGACTATGGACCTTAGACCTTTTAGTTATTGATTAAAATCGTTGTTATTTGCTTATAAATTTAGTCTAGTTAATTCTCTATTATTGATTCCTCGTAGCTAAAGTATAATCTAATTCGACTAGTACTTAACTTTACTTCCCTGAGATCGACTCGTAAGCATCTACAATTAACCCGTACGCTTGCGGTATTTTTAACTGAACAGTGACTTGTCCGTGAAACATGACCTTGCTCTGCCAATTCCTTCACGACCGTGACTTGGAGTTTCACGGTCGTGACTTGGCCAGTCCATGAAGCTTCTCGAGGCCCATCTTTCCTTCATCTTGTAAACCTATAAATAGACCCTCTCATGTAATTAAAGGGCACGAAACCCTAGATCCAAAACTTTCATAGAATTAGTGTTTAATCTTGTATTAATCTTCTATAATTAGCAAATTAGTCGGTTAATTAGTGATTTCGACTTGGTTTAGTGTATGAACTTGGGTTATATTCAAAAATTTGTGACAAAATCTTGGTATTTATATCAAAGTTCTCATCTTTCTCTAAGTTGGTATAATTTCTCTACTTAATCTTGCCTTTAATTAAGTTTTCATTTCAATTCTTGTTATCTACTTATTGTTAATTAGAAATGTTTAATGTTGTTGTTGATTTCCTTTTACAATCTTTAGTAAATGTTGAATTTCCCTTGAGTATGATTGAGTAGTGATTAATCTAGGATTAGTGGGGGATAATGGGTTTTAATGAGGGTTAATCCTTGTTGGTTGGGTTGAGTTGTTGATTAATTGTCTTTCTTCCAACTTTTGCATACCATATGTTTGATGAAATGCTTGCTTCACAAACTTGCATGATTCATGTTTATCATACATTTCCGTAAGACCGATAGCCTCGGAATATGTTAGGATTTGCATATAGTTGGTATATCGACCGTGTGTACGCGAGAGCTAGCTTGGTTCGGTATATGGGAGGGATTGTAAGAACGAGAGCCTCAATCCACCGCGCCCAAGTTTGACTACCTATTAGCATTGAACCCGACTCACTAGAACCCAAATTACCCATTTGAACCCACCGATCCTAGACCTTTCTCTTATTGATTCTT
This sequence comes from Heliosperma pusillum, assembly GCA_022085475.1. Taxonomy (NCBI): domain Eukaryota; kingdom Viridiplantae; phylum Streptophyta; class Magnoliopsida; order Caryophyllales; family Caryophyllaceae; genus Heliosperma; species Heliosperma pusillum. The sequence goes on along the minus strand of JAIUZE010001924.1, from coordinate 177,198 downwards.
ATTTGATTATCTTCCTCGTCTTAGACTCCTTTTGTTTGTTTTTAATTGTTTTTGATTGTTGTTATCTTAGTCTAGTCTACAAACCCAAACCCAATTACTTTGTGACTTGCAAGAGACTCTAGCCAACTTTTAGATCATTTCTAAGCAACAACCGTCCCTGAGATCGACATCCCTACTTCACAACTATTTTATACAACATCAAAATGGCGCCGTTGCCGGGGACGGTGTATGTTTAATTTGATTGTTTTTAGTTTGCTTTAGTTTTTTGCCTCTTGTCTTGAGAAACCTAGTTTCTCGAGGCATTCTCACCGTTTACATTTAGTTTTCTTGTATGCCCAGGCGAGCTCCCCCAAAGGATCAACCTCCAATATATATATAATTTGAATGTATATGTAAAAGTCATCCATAATTATTCCGTACCAAGGTTTCATCAATCTCGTAGGTACACTCCGTAATAAAGTTGATTCATTAGCTTTGTATTAGTGCTAAATATCTTAAGCAACGTCGTTGTGTTGAAGTTCATAAACCTATATTAATGATCATCAACCAGAAAGTTGCTAATTTACTTGTATGTATACGATATCGTAGATAAAAAGGGAAAAAAAATAGCTAATCAGGCTTCATCCTAAACAATAGTCATAGTCTCAAATATGGATTTTTAGGAACTTTTTTTTATACCATTCTTATTGACAATAACACTCCATTAGACTCATTTCTTGTTACATCATCAAGAAATAAAGAATTTAGAATCAATCTCAACACAATATATAGTAACTTCTAAGAAAAAATAGTGTACTTGTCACTTACCATTTTTCATACGTGGATATGGAACTATGGAAGTACATGTTGTCCTTCTAAAATGCAATCAAATAGTCCAAATATATATTGTTATCATTATATCAAAACAAAACAAAACAAAACAAATGACCATTGAATAAAAAAAATGAGAGAATAAGATTAAGATTGCACAAGAACATAACTTAAAAACTTTTTTTTTTTTTTTTTTTTTTTTGGCAGCCGCATAACTTAAAAACTAATAGTGTAAAAAATTGTAAATATACGTACTTGCCAATTGTTGGCATGGGACATAAGTTATATATCAGCCAAGGTTAGAAAGAAAAGTTGAATTTGGAATGTATTGGTAAGTAGTAAAAATAAGTTGTAAATAAGGACTTGTAAAAAAAGTTATGTAAAAGGAGATGAAGAGAATGTTTAGTTACATAGTAATAATAATAGAGTGGAAAAATTTAGTAAATAAATAAAGTAGTCAAAATGAGAGATGAAGGGGCTTGAACTTTCTTATAGTTATTTGTAAGATGATAATTAGTTGTTAATGAAAATATAATAATGGGCATCAATTGAGATATTTAATTTGAAATTCTATTTTTTTTTATTATGTCAAAGTATACAAAAAAACAAGAGAAAATGAAAACACAATAATTATGTAGGTTTCTTATTATTTTTTATTAATTATGAATGTGATATGTGGCAATAAGTTGAAAGCTGACACGTGTCATCTCAATAGAGGCTCAACAAGCCTTTTTATATTATTTTAAGATCTAATAGTTGAATGAAAATTGCCCAGGGCTCAAAATGTTGCATTTATCTCTGATGGGCCTCCAATGTTGGGCTGAAATTCTTTGTATTAGTTAATGGAGTTTGTTATGATTGGCAAGTGGGGATTGACTCCGTGGATGTTAAGTCATGGTATTTGACAAATTTGAGTACGTTAATTAGCGTCCAAATCCTCTAAATTTTCTCAAAAGCTACATGAAAATAGCCATATAAGGACGAGCTAAATTGTCAAATTATATTTTGAGATTCTTAATTTTACAAGAATATTTTGTCATTTTGATTATTCTTATTTTTTCGAAGTGTTGTTTCGTGTATTATTAATGAGTTCGTTTTTCTTACAAACGAAAAACTCTCAATTTTTCGTAGCCTTTTTTTTAGTATTATATTTTGTCAACACATGTTTTTACGTAGGAAATTAGGATTATAAAATTTTAAATATGATTTAATTAAAGTTGTGTAAAAATTTATACTTTATGCTTAGGTTTATGGATTGATATATAAACATTTGAAAATATAACTAGAAATTGTTCTTTTGGAAAACACGTAATTATATACTTATTAAGATAATAATCAAATTGTATCTAGTTATTGAGACATTCTGAAACAAACATGTAAACATGTATTAAAGATCGATAAAATATTTAAAAAAAATTGTACTCCGTATTATGTAAGGATAAACGTTGAATCAATTAACTTTAAATATATATTTAAATGACAATTCAATAAGGTGATAATTTTGTTGAATAGATAAGATTTAATAATTCATTGTGTTTGACTATACAAATGATTGGAAGAATGACTTACTTTATCATTTTAGTTTCACACATATGTTTGAGTATTTTCTTTCCTACTTTGATTTAGTACTTTTTTAATTGTTTTTTTTTCCAAAGCATATTCGTTAGATAACTAATAGAGTACTATTCCTATATTGACTTATAAATTATTTTCCCTATCACTGGGACTTTGAGTATAACTACAATAAATATATATCCGTCAATGTTTTACATTTCCTTTATTCTTTTTATAAAATAATGTGAAATTGTTAAATGTATTCTCATATCCATTATAACAATATTATAAATTATTAGTGTTTGGACTTATAAAAAAGAAAATATTTTAGTATTCACATATTTTTGTGTCAAATGAGTAAATAAAAATTACTAAGTACAAGAGGAGGATGGATATTTGAGGTCGACTTTATGTCTATAATATAAAGATATTAAACACTATGTTAAAAACAGTCGTAAAACGTCATGACTTTACTATAATTTGATGTATTAATTTTAAAAAATAATTGTGGAAATACCTATGTAACAATATATATGCTTATAACTTTATTTTATAATAATTAAGCTCATTTACTCGTACAACGGTACAACGTAGGGGCTTTCAACATAAGTTATAAATTATCTATGATGGGCCTGACGGTGTTGGGCTGCAATTCGACATTGAAACTCTTAGCGTTCTCCAAACTCCACTCGAATAACCCGAACGTCAACCATCAAACAAGGTGTCAAGGTAGTATAATCGAGTAGCATAGGAAAGGCAAAATGGTGGTTTGTTGTTGTCAAATGTCACACTCTTTCATGGTGTAATTGTTTAAAGATCCCCACTTCATGTGAGCCTAAACACTAGGTCTCTTTCTATAAAACAAAGCAAAGGAGGGATAGACCTCAAAGCTTAGGCAGCAGGTCCCCTACTGTTGTAGGACTGCTGATATCGTGATCATAATCCTTAGCTTATGGGGTATATTTGTGTCGAATCAAAACTCTAAAGGATAAGAAAACGCATCATTTGGCATATCAACATCTCCCTAAACTTACCCAATTCAATTATCTCAAAACCACCTCTTTTGGGGACCATCTTTACAATTTAAAGACTTGTGTTTTTTTTAGTAAATCCCATGAAATCTATGCTCACACAAAATTTTACTCTTCAAAGATGATTAAGGCAATGAGACAACTTAGTCGCGTCGTCGTCCTCGTGAATGATGATTCTCTTTACACTTGAAAGAGGAGGTATAGAACGAATTATTATAACAACTTAGATGTGAGGAGTAAATTACTTTGTCCACGAATACCTGTGCACAATGATTTTACATTAAGTAATACAGTACTGGGTTAGATTTCGTTTTATTGCACGGAATTTTAGATTGGCAATAAGATAGTTTTCATTTACACTAATTATATTTTGCTTTATGGTATAAATTTTGGCTAGTGATTAAAATTGGGTTATTTGGATGAAAGTATACTTAATTTAGCCATTTTGGCACTAATTTATGAGTCCGGATTTCATGTCTCATTTTCGTGTCTCATCTTGTGTCTCACTATCTCTCTATTTGACACATAATCATGAAATAATAACTTTATTTAAATATCACAAGAGCATGAAGTGTCAAAAGATTAAGGCAATGAGACACAAGATGGGATACGAAAGTGAGACAGAGAATCCGGACTTGTAATTTATAAGGAAGTCATCCATATAATATTCTCGATTAATTCCAATCAAATAAATTTCGTGTTTTAACGGTTGGTTGCACTTAGTTTTGGCAATGATTAAACTAGTATAGATCTCGTGCTAAAGCACGGTATTTTGTGAGATTTTTTATTTGTATGAAGGATTTTTGTTTATATTATTTGCATAAAATGTCTATACTTCATTTTTGATGTTATATAATATTAAATATATTATTTTATGAAACGCAAGTAAATAAATTTTATAAAATCTTGTACCATTGTAATTAGAAAAGTTCTTATTTAAGTCGGGTTGACCCGCCTTAAGCTTAAGACGGGTCAAATAGTTAAAATAAGACAAAAAAAAGTTCCTAGATATTAGCAAAAAAATTTATCTAGGCAAGTTGTTTAATACTTGACCCGTTTTACTCTTAGAAAAGTTTATAGATATTAGCAAGATAGTAAAGATAACAACATATTGGGCTCGATTAAATATCATATTCATAACTACCAAAATTATTAATATTAATATATGAAATTATATGAGATTTTCATATGTGATTTGTGTGTAAATATGGACAAAATTTGCAGTTATTTTAAGCGGAGATAATAATTAAGCAAGTTTAGCAAAGATTGTAATATTTCAGCAATGATTTATAATTTGTGTGGGCCCTGATTGACATATTGAGAAATTAATTAGCAAAGTTAGCAAAAAATAAAAAGTAGGCCCAACCAATAATTGAGCATTTGAGCGGGAAAACTATTGAAGTGACTTAATCTTTTATTAGTAGGGGGATGATTGAGAAACTAATTAATATTTAGCAGGATGACAATTAATGAGATAGATTGCGTTTTTCTTTAGCTATAGTTGGGTGACCTTGGGTCACACAGTGTATTAAGCAAGAAAACAGTTAAAAGCCCAGTTATAGGATAACAAAGTTAGGCTGAAAAAATTATAGAACCTCTTATATTTTTACGATAATAAATTAATGTAAAACCACATTTTTTTCAGTTTATATATACAACGATCCATTCGGTATTGTGACTTGTGACGTCACGATTAATTTCTTTCATGTACCCATTTTAATAATTATAATCACAAGCTGAAAATGGATAGTGCCCCCCTCATAAAATACAGGTGGGAGAGTAAGTGGATGACAAATGGATCCCCTACCTGCCCTTGCACTTGCATATTATGAAAGGGGCAGTATCTGTGTTCAGTTTATGAGGAATAGTACCCGTTTTACATAAAACAAACTGAAATATAAAAGTCGGTTTTACAATATCTCAGCCGGACCTTTTGCATCCTGTATTGCTCAATTGCTCAATATTTAATCTCAGTTTTGTCCAGATTTGAGATGGTTGGACACTTGGACCACAAGCCGGCGAAAGGGCAGGAGAGTTTTAGCCCATGTTTTAACAGGGTTTTTTTTAGAAATTAATTTTGGGACCTTTGATTAACTTAGATAAACATATTATTAGATCATTTAATTGTCGAGTGTTTATATTGCATCATTTTGTAACATCATCAAAAGGGATGATATGACCATATTTATGGTCAGGTGGTCAGATGATCCCACCTAATCATAAATATGATCATATAAGTCCTTCTAAAACTTTCATATGAAAAAACCCGTCTAAAATGAAATCTATAGCTGAAATATAAAAACCTGTGATTTAAAACAATTTTTAAATATCATCTAGTTATTGTCAAAATGGTCTCATCTTAAACTATAATAAAAATGGTTTGGTGGTTCAAATTCTACCAACAATCAAATAATTTGGATGATAACTAAGACAATGTTGGCAACTTATACTTCTTGTCATCCACTCTAAAGGTAATATAGACCTTATTACACTTATTGTTGCTTATTACACTTATTGTTGGATTAATGCCTTGAATCGGTTTAGTTGCCACTTCGAGTGACAATGCGGGGGCAACGCCCCCGAAACCTAAACGGTATCTGTTAATCTGTTTGGGCTAGGACTCTGTTTTGAGCCTGGTCTGTTTTGGGTCTTTCTAGGTTTTCTGTATTAGGTCTTAGAGAGTAGTATATAAACTCTCTAAGCCTAACCCTAACTGTTATGCTATCATAACAATCTGAACTCTGAATCTGAAACTCTGTAATACTCATCAACATTAATAAAACTCTCCTGCCTTCTGTCATGTGAACGTAGCTAACACACCGTTAGTGAACCACGTAAATCTGTGTGTTATCGTCTTTATTGTTCTTTATTTGTTCTTTCTCGTTTCTCTTATAACAGTTATCGAGATGCATTTTGTAATGTAAATATTTTTAGTTTCACGTTATTAAAAATTATTAATATTTGATATACTTATGACATTCATTACGATAAATCATAGATCTCATATGACTATATTTCTTATATACTCCGTATATTATAAATAATACAAATGATTTTTACACTCCGTATATAGACCCTAGGCTCGTACAAAACCCGTCTGACGTGGACCTTGGAGGATAATTATTTTCATTCTCGACCGAATTTGATTATTAATTATTTTTACAAGAAAATCCCATAAAAAAATAAATAGTAAATATTAGGTTAATAAACCAAAAAGATAAGTCGCTTTAATATAAAGGACTAATCGTACAACCTTAGTTGAACATGGTTTATTCAATCATAGACTCATATTTCTATCCTTGAGATTTATAGTAAACATCAGTTTGCTCTAAAACAAATATAGTAGTGTTGAGTGTAATGAAAGTAAAGAGATACAAACATAAATTCTTATTGAGAAGGGCATACTGTATACCCGTTCTCAGGGGCAGACCCAGGAGATAACTTTTGGTGTAGCAAAAAATTATAATACTCGAAAACATCTAAAACTGGTATACGACCCAATTTTATCTATGCTTTAATAATTTACACAGTATATACGATATCATCAAATTTTCGTTTTTTGGTATTCTTTCATGTAGAAACTTTGTAGTCATTTATTTTACTTATATAAGTGTCTTGAAAAAATAATACGGAGTATTAAAACCAACTCAAACTCTAGATACAAAACAATTAAGTTTATAATACCCAAAAAAAGCAAGCAAGCAAACAATAACTATTAGAAAATCAATTTCTAATCACAAATCGACTAATAAATAATCAAAATGACAGTCAAATATTAGTTTCAATATAATTTGTAAACATCATTTATCACAAATTCTGTCCTTGGGAATTTGAACAAAAAAACTAATAGACAACAAAGATTAATGGAGTAATAAATGAGTAATTAAAAGGACCTCATTAATGGTACCAATATATTATGAGAATTGAGCTTATAATGAGGAAAAATGCTTACGGAAGACATTATGTCATTTAATGACTAATTAATACATAGTTATGATGTAGCAAATTTTTGTTTACTCAGTAATTTCCAAGGCTTTGGTGTAGCAAATGCTACAGGGTCAAAGATAGAAAGTGTAATGATTAAGAAAAAATCTATCGGTCAATATGAGTTATTTGGCTCAATTTGTTTTAGATTGATATGTCCATCTTAAAAAAGACCACAAACAGTAAATAGGCATGGAGTAATTCAAATTTAACAAATCTATTTCAAGACGGATGTATCAATTTTTATCTTATGTACACTGTACACTGTACACAGTGGATTATTATTTGAGTCGTATAAAACTTATACTATAAATTAAGAGTATCCGCAAAAAGAAGAGGACTATGAGTTTGAGAGATGAGAAGGGCAGTCTTAACAAGCTGTCCATGAAACCAACATATCATCTCTATTAAGACAAAATTGTTGGCCCAAATTATCTGCTGATTTATCGTCGACTGCTCTTCTTTCACTTTCGTGATGATGACGACCACGTGGCACCTCTACTTTATCATTGTCTAACCTCATTATAATACTCCGTTATTTGGACTCCTGAGTCCCAACCTAGAGCAACACTAACTTTATAAGGGTCTTAAAACGGGTCTCAAGCTTGGATTTGATAGAGTTTTTTTTTTTTTTTTTTTTTTTTTTTGACAGATGTAAAAAGATGAACCTACAAACGAATAGCTTTTGCTGCTAAAGCATCAGCCATTCTATTCAGGGTTCTTGGAATGTAACTAATAGAAAGACAATGAAAAGAAGGACTAATAATATCAATTTCTTCAATGATACCCTTATTCCTGATTTCTGGTTCAGCAAGTCTAAGAATTTGAGAGATGACCGAAAGGCAGTCGGAGAGAATGATCAAGTGCAGATGACCCATAGAAGAAGCCCATCTTAAACCTTCCAGAATGGCTAGGGCCTCAGCTTGTTTCGAAGACTGAGAGAAAGGACCTCCTTTCATAACCGAAATAACATTCCCATTTGAGCATTGAAAGAAAAAGCCAAATCCAGTAGACAAATTATCCTTCCACGAAGCATCAACGTATAATCTATCTTGACAACAAGAGGATGGGTCACCAATAAGGTTGAAAACCGTCCTTCCCTTGATCTTTTTAATGTTCACATCCAAATCATACGCTAAGCTACACTCTCTACCCTTAAACGATTTCTTCATAAATAAACTTTGGAGATTATTAGACAAAATGCCTTCATATAGATAAATTGCACCACCAGAAACATCATGTCCCTTAAAAAGGTAGAGGTTTCGGGAATGCCAGATAGTATTTGATAGAGTTTTAAGCTAATAATACTTGCAATAAAGTGCGTAGAATTTTGTTTGGTCTTAACTTGAGTCATGGAAAATTAAAAGGTCCACGACTCATCTTAAAACTCATGAATTGTATTTTGTGAGGTGAAATGTATGTCTTATACTTCCTCCATTCAACTCCACTTTACCACTTTTTTTTTTATACACTATTCACAAGCGATCATATAATTGCAATTTTCTCTCAATATATAAGTAAAAAATATATTCATGTGTGATCTTGTTTGATTCGTCTTTACGAGTACATTATTAATATCTAACTTTTATAATTTTTGCAAACATGTAGCTAACGATATTTACCGTGTAAAACCCGTCTCGGCAAATGTGAAAAAAATTTTTGGTAGAGTGGAGTTGAATGGAGGAAGTATATTATAGTGAATATTTTTTATAAGTCTTAAGATATATTTATGAGTCTTAAGATATAAGGTGAAAAAATATGAGAGTCTAAAGTGAGTCTTAAAAATAAAACATCAAACCTTAATCAATAAGATTATGCAGAAAGTCTCATTGGAGATGGGCATATCCATTTTCATAGAAGACGGTTTGGGTTGCCTCTCGCAAAGAGGCAAGTGTTAGGGGAAGTGGGAACCACTTGGTTTCCCACTTGCCTTTTTGTGAGAAACAACCCGACCCATCTTCAATGAAGTCGGATATGTTCTTGTTAATGTTAATGCGAATTTAGCCTTAAAGGGGACTTTTCAAATGTAGAGCTTTCTAACTCTATCAATTGTCCATAAGAGATTAGACAAAGTTAATAAAGACTTTCTTTGGAATAAAAATATGTCTCAGCGTAGTCCGAATTTAGTTGGTTGGCACAAAGTTTGTTTACCGAAAGAGGGGTGGATTAGGAATCTAAACCTCTAAAGCTGCTAACAAAGCCCTCCAAATGAAACTTCTTTGTAGAATTCTAATGGATAAGGAAAGTATTTGGGCTAAGGCGATAACGAAGAAATACTTAAGAAATTGCTCACTTTTTGAACATAACTGGCAATGGCAAAAGCTAATGATTATTTGAACTCTTTTTAAAAAAGCGTTTGAGATGGCTAGTGGGAAATAGTAGTAACATTAACTTTTGGTCTGATAATTGGCCGGGTATTTTTTTATCCTCTTATTGTTATTATTGATGCTCATAGTATATGTGATCTAAATCTTGCATTTAGAGATTTCATTACCCCTGATAAACAATGATATATTTGTAAATTATCAGGTGTGGTGGATAACGATATTGTTAGTCTAGATAACTAATATACCATTACATTATAATGAGATTCAAGATACTCTTTTATGGGGACTATGAGTAGATGGAATTTTTTGTACCAAAACAGCAACATGGTTGGCACAAGGCTTGTTTGATTAAAGCCTTAATAAATGTGACTTATATTATTGGATTTGGAAACTAAATATTTCCCCAAAGTTAAGATTTTTTCTTTGGAATACTTGTGTCGATGGTTTGCCCATGAAAGCTAGACTGATTGGAAGTCATATTGATGTCCTACCTCATTGTGTTCTGTGCAATTATCATACAGAGGACAATGATCATTTCTATTTCAATTGTCCCTTGATCAGAACAGTTATCCAAGACATGGGCTTTGTTAGGTTCAGAAAAAATTTTAGCAACTCATAATAATGAGCCAAATCAAAGTTTTATAATGAAACTTAAGTCTTAGAAATGATCAAAGCCTGATTTCATTAAAGTTGGGTTTATTTGGTGGAATTCATGGTTTTTTAGAAATGATTTTATTTTTAATCATGCTCACATCAACATCAACAGGCTCACTATTGTATGTCGTATGGCATTAAAGTTTTGAATGAGACTAAATTTAAAGATTTGGACAATCCCAATCAAGGCGACTCTGTTAGAAACAATATTAGTAGTAGGGGTGTTTATTCGCGGTTCGGTTAACCGAACCGCGAAATTAACCAGTTAACCGCCCAACCGGTTCGGCTAAATGACGAACCGTAACCGAACCGTTTGCTGCGGTTATTTTCGGTTCGGTGAACCGGTTGAACCGGTTCGGTTAGACCGGTTAACCGAAACCGTTGCATTATCGGATTTTTTTTTCCCAAATAGAAACTTTGCTCTATTTTTTTTTTCATTGACATATTTTAATGGTGAATATAGTAATACTCTACAAGAGAAACATAATATAAAAATAATTAAAGATAAAATAATAGGAAGAGTTAACTGTTAAACGTAAGACAACGTAATTCAATAATAGAATGGTGAATAGGGATTGAGGATGAGGGTGGTTGGGTGTCAGAATTAGTGTGAAATGTAAGGTATGAGAGTTTGAGTGCAAAAATAAGGGTAATTATTAGTTTTTGGGCTAGCCAAATAATATTTTTCTATGGATAATAATGTCATGGTTCGGTTTCGGTTAACCGCGGTTATGAAAATCCGAACCGTAACCGAACCGTTCCTAAGTAAAATGAACCGGTTCGGTTAACCGAACCGTTTTTGTGTTTCGGTTCGGTTAACCGAACCTAAAAAAATGCGGTTTTCGGTTTTTTCGGTTCGGTTTTTATGGTTCAGTTAATTATGAACACCCCTAATTAGTAGTGTAAAAGAAATTGGTTGGGAGAAACCTTTAAACGGTTTTCTTAAGCTAAATTTTGACGGACCAAAATTAGTGGGGAATAAGGCTGCTTTGGGATACTCTATAAGAGATCAAAATGGTAAAATTGTTTTGTTAGGAGCTAAAACGTGTGGATCTAATGAGATTTTAGTTTCAAAAGCTCTCACGAAGGCATTTTAGCTGCTAAATCTTTAGGAGTCTCAAAATTGATAATTGAAGGAGATAATCTTTGTCTCATCAACTCAATTCGTAGTACTTGACAAATTTCATGGGAATCTTAAGCATTATCAAAGATGTGAAATTAGATCTCCATTTCTTTGAGAAGCTGAAAGTTCAACATTGCTTCCGAGAGACCAACAAAGTCGCCGACTTTATGGCCTCTATTGGCCACTCGTGTCCAATTCTTTCGAGCTGGTTTGTAAATCGCTGACCACAACTTACCTTGTTCAGCCGAAAGGATGAAATATGTAGGTCATATCCTAGAGGATCAATATAGTTTTCTTACCTTAAAAAAAGGTGGATAATTGTTAAAAATAGTGAAGGGATAATCTTGTGTGTTTGTATTATTGATTCCATGGTCTATTTGTAGTGCATGATGTTGGAGTAAGTGTCCTCAACAATAGTGCGATCACTTAATTAAATCTCAATAACAAGAATACAAAGGGATGATTAACATTATAATCAATTGATCCACATTAATCGGTAACGATTGGCTTACTAGAGTTTGACGTTACTGTCGTATGACGGTGGTGATCAGTTGATCCCTTGAAGTCACACCGAAAGGACAATTCCCTAATCTGAAAGTTAATTAATTGTATAGCGATACAGATTAATTAATCCCTTGAATTGAACGAGTTTAAATTGTATGTGAGAATCATATCTTATTGTAATACGATTAAATAAGATACAATTTAGTAATTAAATGTTATATTACTAAAATTGATTAATGTTTATGAAACATTTAGAGATAAGATTGATCCGTTAATTATAATTGCAAAATGTTGTAGATTGAATTAACTAAATGTGAGATGACCCATTTTACATACATGTAATTATGAATTATTACTTAAAATGTTAAGTGTAATTTATTTGTTATAACATTATATTTAAATTAATTAAATATACATTTATAAATATAATTACATGTAACATGTCACATATCACATATCACATATCACATATGTGACATATGACAAATTACAAAAGATAAAATGGAGTCCATTTTACATAAGGGGGCCGAATTGGGTGATGGGTATTAGTGTGGTGATTAGTTCATGGTTTAATGCTTAAACATCATGATTACACACCTATACTTATATAGCATACCCTAGTGTTTTTGGTAAGAGAAAAGCAAACATGATTGTCCCTCCACCACACCCAAGACCGACGGCCCCCACCCCTTGTGATGAGAATAAGTTCTCATTTTTCCACTTCAATTCTTATGCCTTCTCTCACACTACATTCTTACACTACAACTTAAAGAAGTTGTGTTTTAAAAGAAATTTCTCACAAACTCAAGTTCTAATATTACTAACAAGATTCACAATATTACTAAGTTTAGTAGTAGTTGTACTAGTAATATTATTTAAGGGTTCCATATGTATCATCTAATATATGATATATGTGGAGATTTGGGATAGTCTAGGTGCAGCTTATTGGAGTGCTTCTATACTTGAAGCTTGAGGAAATCATTCCATAATCATTTAAGCTCAAGAACAAGAGTAAGAAGGAGTCTTACTCTTGTGCCCATTTCATTCAAAACCAATGTGAGGAAACATGTTTTTCTTCTTATCTTTTTTTTTATATAGTTAGCATGTAAATAGATCTTGAAACTAATTAAAGAATTGATTAATATTACTTAAGAAATGTCTTAAGTGTATGTATATGAACTTAACACATGAATGCATCTTTCCAAAGTTCCTTTGGGAATACAATAACATATTTCCAAAGTCTATGGATACATTGTATGAGTGGATACAATACATCATATTAACCTAATACCCCCTCCCCCCAAGCCCATGAGAATTTTAAAAATTTCCATGGACTTGCAGAAAAAAATAGAAAATTGAAACTTCAATCTTCGTCTTCTTTGTTTTTCATTAAATATTCTTCAACTTCGCAAGGCTGGTAAGGTAAACGAGTATAAGACTTCGCAAGGCTAGTAAGGAAAATTGAAACTTCAATCTTCTCGTCTTTAGTTATTTGCTACTGCCGTAGAACATTTTTGGAAGGGATGAATGAATGATGACCTTCCTTGATACTTCACCCATGGCTAAAAGGCAGTACAATGTACACGTAGTTTTTTGTTTGTTTGAGTTTTTGGCTTAAAGTCTTCAATCGATTATCCGGTGGGCGTCGTAGTTTTCCGACCACCCACCGGTAAGATCGCGGAAACAGTTTTGTAGAGTCCTCAAGAAAGAGAATCTGATACCATGTTAAGAATAATGAAGAGAATGTTGTGTTTGTATTATTCATTTCAAGTGCAATATTTATAATACAATGTAGACTTCCCAAATTTCCTTGGGAACACAATGACATGCATGTGAATACAAAGACTTGAGAATACAATGACATGAGAACATAAAGACTTGTGAACAATAAGTTGGGAACACAACATTACTAGGAGATACATTGTATCATAATAATAATTAGGGTTTTTTGATAACTACTATCTACTAAAAGCTCACTTTGAAGAAATACTACCAACTAAATTTTTCCTTAAAACCAAATCTTAAAAAATGCCTAAATTTAAAGTGAACAGACCATTTTGCCCTTCATTCTACCTCACACTCTCTTATTTATCTCACTCCTCATCTTATTTTCATCTTATAACACGATTTACTTGATAAAAGTGAATTTTGGGAAAAATAACCTCCACTTTTCTTCAAATCCTTATAATCTAATCGAGACTAATCAACTATACTAAATTAGTTCATCTCAATCACCTATACTACCCTAAATTAAAACAAAAAATGAAACCGTAAAAGCTTAACTGAAACACATATAATAAACAAAAAAGATGAATTGAAACAAAAAAGAAAAAATATTATGATAATATATAACTCAAAATGTGAGATGAGAGATAAAAGAATAAGATGAGAAAGGGTGAAAGTAGAATAAAAGAGATGAGAGGTAGAAAAATAAGATTAGTGATGAATGTATATAACATAGGAAATGGTAAAATAGGAAGATATTTTGTAACTTAAGATGAAAATTCAAAATCAATGGCTGAGATTAAGTTTTAGAGTTGTTTTTTAAGATTTGGCAGTGTTATCAACCCGGACCAAGTAGATTGGTAGTAGTTTTTAAGGAAAATTTAGTTGGTAGTAGTTCTTCAAAGTGAGGTTTTATTAGGTAGTAGTTATAAAAAAACCCTAATAATTAATAGTACAATATAATTTTGTGCTTATATAGTTATACATATAAATAGGGAAGTGTTTTTTCACATACGAGTTTTATTCTTTCGCATACGCAAATTTCTAATTTCGACCATCGCATTAACGTATCGGCTTTTTTCCTCTCTCGTTTTCACTTTAATACTCAAAATATTTAAAAGGAAAGAGGAAATTGAAAAGCATCCCATCACCACCCTCTCCCACATCCCCAGCCACCGATCTCTTGCCGGATCACCAACGTTGGCTCATCGACGACCATCATCCCCAACAAATTGAAACATGTGCCCACCTCTGCCGAGCCACCTATAACGCCATCTAAACCTCCACCCCTATCGGAATACCCTTTGATGGTTGACCGACCACCCTCCTTGACTCTATCACCTTGCGACCAACACTAATTGGGGAAACACCAATTTAAAACAAACCCTAATTTAAGAAAAATAGTTAGTTCAATTAAAAAAAAAGAGTTCATGTAATCTAATTAATAAAAATCAGTATGCAACTGATAATCTGTACTCTGAAAGTGAGTACAATGACGTTGTAATTGGATCAACGAAAGAATTGAAGCCTTATTAGTGGCCTGAAATTTGTATGTAACGGAGTATGTTCGATGGAATTGCTTACAAACCAAGTCATTTGCTTATGTTATTAAATAATGTAGATCCCGGTGCTCTATTACAACCAGTAGGGATATCAATGGGGCGGGGTCGGTGCGGAGGATGGGTAACCCGCACCCGCACTCGCGAACTATAATACGTACCCACACCCTCCTCGCGATCCGTGCGAGTTGAACTTTTCAAACCCACACCCGCGCCACAGGAAACCGCTAACCCGCCAAATTACCATTCCCCTCACGAAATAAATTTTTTAAATAAAATTCTTGAATCTAAAACATATTAAGGTGCTGTTTGGCCAAGTGTTTCAAGTGCTTTTGTAACTGAATAAGTAGAAATTTTGCCAAACACTATATTTTAGGTAGAAATAAAATAACTTTTGAAAAGTCAAAACCTACAAATAAGCCACTAAAAGTAGAAGCACTAAATTACTACTTCTACTTCCACTTCTTACAAAACTCATTAAACGGCAACACTATTACCCATTTAGCGCCATTTTAGCCATTAACAAACCTCAACAATTTGATCCTCTAATATCTATATAATCCCTAAAAATTCCAGATTTTCTTCTTCTTTTGAGCATATAACGAGGTAATCAACTAATCACTTTCTTTGATTTTTTTGCATTTGTTATATTTTGTACTGTATAATCATCATAATCTTCTTTGACTCCATTAATGCTTGTTTCTTTTGCTATATAACTACTATAAATCTTAAGTTATTGAGGCATACAAAATTGATTGTTGCTATCTATATTGTTTATGATTTGGATCCTACAATATTTTTTTAATAGTCGATACTGAATATATATATAGAAAAATAAGTAATTGCAATTCGTTTTAGTCTTGTGATTTGAGATGGAAAAAATAATTATTAATTTAATAATTATTGGATAAAACCGTCTTATAGTGTCAGGCGATCCTTTTATATGAAGAAAAGATGAATGTTTAACTTACAAAAGTAATATCTCGTGGTATATGACCGTCTTACGGTGTGAGACGGAGTCCTTTTATATGTAAAAAGATTAACGTTAAACTATAAAAGTAATAACCGGTAGTGAATCACTTGTATCCCGTAAGTTGAAGATATCTGGGTGACTTGTTTTGTAGTTAAAGTACCCATTGGTTGATTGTATTTTCAAGTGAGCCTCCATCGTCTTTTAACATAGTAAGTGTTAGTTTGATCACAAATTCTCGTTTAAAATGGGGTGACCCGTCTTAAGACGAGTTAATCCCCCTCACAAAAAGCAAGTAGGGGGCAAGTGGAGGGCAAATGAAGCCCCATACTTGCTTTTTGTCGGGGGGCTTGACCCGTCTTAAATAAGAGTTGCTGTAATTTGATATCTCCATTCTTTGTTAATGCGGAGATTATGTCAACCTCCATCAGGGTATTTTGAAATATTTAATTATGCACATGCGTCTCTAAGAAATGTTATAGAGAGATCATTTGGCGTTTGGAAAAATAGATGGAGAATATTGTTTAACATGCCCAGTTATAAGTTTTCGACACAATGTAAAATAGTGGTTGTAACTATGGCTTTGCATAATTTTATTCGTAAAAATGCGCTTGAAAACGAAGAATTTGATAAGTGTGACGCATACCCAAATTATATGCCCAATGTAGAAGATGCAGATGATCTAGATGATGAAGATTATCAATCAAATGCAAATGGCGAAGTTGTAGATGATGAAAATATGGCTACTTTTCGTAATTCGATTGCTACGTCTCTTATGAATATGAGACGATCTTAAAATTTATAACGGAATTGTTACAATTTCTATTTTATTTGTTGGCACAATTTTGATTTGAGAGGGACATGCACTTTTAATAATTTATTTTGTTACCGCTAATTTTGTGATGGTCGATATGTCAAAAATTGTATATATTTGCTTAAATTAGTGTTGTCTAATGTTTTTAACATAAGTTTTTAGACAAATGATGATTTTTATAAGTAATACAATTGACAAAAAAACAAAGAAAAAAAATTAGATAAAAGTAAGTAGGCCAAACATATCAATTTTGTATGAAACTACTTTTACAAAGGTTAGGCCAAACAACCTCAACTTTTTCAAGAAGTAGTTTGTGCTTGAAAAAGTCATTTTAAGAAGTAAAAACCATTTTCCATAAACTTGGCCAAACAGCACATAAGTATCGTACGACTTATACAAATAAGTTTCCGCAAAGTGGTATGAAACATTCAATTAACTAGTACCTAAGCTACAAAACAAGTTTATTTTATTAGTTTAGCCTTTATCTTTTAAAAATTTTCATTTTTTTTAAAATTTTTTACTTAGCTAGATGTATAGTATAGGCGAGTCGGAGATCCGTAAGGCGGATATAAACGGGGCGGGACATGCGAGGCGAGGTGGTGTGAGGCGGGTCTCATGTGATACCTGCACCCGCCCCACGACCCGCAACGAATGCCACTTTCGATACCCATGTCCGCCCGCCCCACCACCCGTCAAATGATTACCCGCACCCGCGGGGTGAGACCCGCCAAGACCCGCCCCCATTGTCATCCCTGCTAGGTTTAGGCTTTAACCATTGTTAAAATTGATAATTGCCCTTGTTTCTACTCCATTTTAGGTGAAAATAATCGATTTGCTTCCGGAGAAGAAAAGGAGGGAAATTTGTTTTGTTTAGGTGAAAGGGTAGCATATCGAAAAATTGGAACAAACTATTACGATGGAGATTGAATAATTGAATAATATTAGTGGATGTCTAGACCACAGAATCGTATGTTGGAGATTGAATAATATTAGTGGATTTATAGCATGACCATGAAACAGTTATGATGTTGTCTCTTTCAAAATGAAACTTCACTACGCCTAACCAATGATATATACATAATCATCGGAGGATCTACATTATTGTTAAGGCGGTCGTGGGACACTGGAAATTATTGTTTTTTTTTTAGTATTTTGCTGATTATTCTGATTGCATAAAAAATAAATGTGGGTATAACAAAACCTTTAGATGCATGCGCCTCCCTTCAAACGGTCTATTCTCGTCCGAAAATATAAGACGAGATTTTGTAATCATTTTACCGCTAAATGTGACACTTTTGGAAAATAAATTATTATAAGCTGTATATATATATTGGCTGTACCACTGTGTGGTTACATTTTATCATAAAATGATCACCTAGCCCCCGTGACCATCTGAAATAAGATTTTGAATTTGCACCATACATAAATTCCTATGAAATCGAAACTATTGGCCCTAGTTGTGGGTCTTGAGCATGCTAGATGGAATTTGTGCCAAGTCCTCATTCATATGGTCCTCATTTATATGGAATTATAGATGGTGCATCTTGTATCAGCTTAATTCAGGAGGAGAAACTTATATCATCAATAGTCTACAGTCTATAGTTTAGCGGTGTCACGAGTCACGACCTTATTAATGCAGAAGGCCGGCTTATAAAGCTCGAACATGCGTATCGGGAATCTAATCTTCATGCCAGTGATTGGTTAGCCAATCGTCCAGTTAGTTCGTCTCCAAACATTACCATGATCCTAGTTTAAATTTCGGGGTTCGTCCCCTATATTATACAAAAATAATATATAAATTCGTAGAGCAGTCATAATTAGTTTTGTTTTTCCTCATTGTAATAAGTAGTCTCACAGTGTAGGGGTTTATAGTGTCGTCATCAAAGAAGATAACTCGTTTGTTATTAACTCTATATGAGGGAATCTTACTATAAAAGTTGGGTAGCATTACAACTCAAAAAGAATATTATGACATTCTTTGACCAAGAAAAAAGAACACTCTAACCGAGGGGTTTAAAGGGTTACATGGCTAGTTTAAAATGTTTTTATTACTGGTTCGCGTTGGGATAGAACTATCTCTCTTCGCAAAATAGAAATCCTTATTGTTTTAAAGATGACAATAAATTGGCTAATTTAATAGCTAATGTAAGACACTCATGTATATTCTTTCGAGGTGGATTGTACGCTAATGGTTTTCGCTTACCTAAATCATAAGAAGGATGATGTAGATTGTTTTAAGTGAAAATGACAGCCGATATTGTATAAAAATGTAAAACCATAATTCTATAGTTAATTACGGAATAGTTAATTATTTCTAGTGTTACTAACGAAGGTAAGTATAGATTAGGGAATTAGTTGGTGTTGTACAACAATGTTGGTAAGATTAAGACGGATATAAGAATTTGTGAAAGAGTAATTGATGGGGACAATGTCATAAAATTGGCTCACAAAAATGTACAACGAGTGAAGTTGAATGAATATGATGAGGACGCCTCCTACTCCAGCTTGGATTTCTGCTTCTTACATGTTTTTAACCAATTTCATTTGCGTACTACTCTTTGTCCTTAATTTCATGACATTATTACTTTGAGCAAGTACATTTTGTGATTACTGCTTATAAAGCCTTACACAAATAACATGATATGCCGGAATTCACAACATACTCCCTTTTTTGAAATTTAAAGATGTCGTCCTTGTTCATATCATTGTTCATTTGTCAATTATCACTCAATACAATTTATGATTTATTTCTCCTATTTAGGTCCCTCCGAAGCCTTTTCGGTTGTCGGCAAAAGATAAAACTATATACGTTTCATCTCCTGCTTAATTTGTCATGTGAGGAAACTCTTTTTATCCTGAAATAATATAATTCATATATATTTCTTATAAACAAGTGAAAACTTAACTTTTGCACAAGGTAATGCAAAACCATCTTTTTTGGTTTCCAAATTCCTAAAAAAAATCATGATATGAAAATAACTTTCTTTATTAAGTGCGTAATGTCACTATACTAACGCGGTAATTATAGGGAATAACGAAAAATTATTATGATTTTGTCCAAGAGTTTAAAATTTCCTTTTCGATAACTCTCACGTCGAAGTTATTTTCTAATTAAATGTCCTATGAACTTTGCTTATACTTGTAAACTTGTCAATAGTTGTCAATTA
Organism: Heliosperma pusillum; assembly: GCA_022085475.1. Classification (NCBI taxonomy): domain Eukaryota; kingdom Viridiplantae; phylum Streptophyta; class Magnoliopsida; order Caryophyllales; family Caryophyllaceae; genus Heliosperma; species Heliosperma pusillum. The sequence continues at coordinate 156,976 of JAIUZE010001924.1, read as the reverse complement.
TGGGATTAGTTCATTTAAAAAAGTTGTACCATTCATTGACAAATTGTAGTCATGTACAAGTACTATATATGAACAAATATCGTTATCATCAAAGTCACTATCATGACAACAAAAAATTTGAACTCAAATCAACATTTCAGAATTCTCTTAAAAAAGCTGGAACAATAATAACCTAACAAGAATCTTATATATTACATGACATAAATGATAAATCTCACATTGTTTTTTCAAAGTTAAAAGCTTAAACACAAAGAACAACAATGGAAGGCACTCTTCTAAGCTCTCAACGCTCTAATGAGCAAGAATTTAACCTAAAAGAATGGCATCTTCGAGCTCGAATAAGTAAAGAAAACACATCAAATTCAAGAAGGTACTCGTCTTCCTATATTAGAAGCTTTAGAGAAGATTCATCGAGGTCTTTTCGTTCCAATTTCACCATCTCTAGCACCGCCTCTTCCCCTGGCTACCATAACAAAGGTAAATTTTATCCAATTTATGACTCGTCTTAAATGAGAATTTGCCTTTATACAACAAAATGCTTGGTTTGACACTAGACTTTTTTTAGACGATCTTATACAACAAATAAGCGCGTCTAAGATGGAATTATGCCCTGTTCTTTTGAACCTAAATTCACTTCCTTTAAGTTCAGTTTAGCAAAATTAAGTCTAAAAAAACAGGGCCTTACTGTTAACATTAGATTAGATTATATAAGACGGTTTTATTCATTATTTGTTATACTTTTATATGTAGATGAGATTGACCCATCAACATACTCGTTTACAACCGCGCTTAAAGGTAATCCTTCTATTTCCGTTAAGAATCAGTTGAGTAAGAGGAAGTCGATAATGTCATAACAGAATTTGAATTTCAACTTTGACGGATATTATATTTTTTAATTATAATGAATGTAATAATGTTAAAAAGCATTGCAAGCAAGATCAGGATATGTATGGGAGTGCTTGTCACCAGAAGGATTTGCATTGAACTCAAAGTGGAATGAAGCAGAAAGATATATATGCAATCCATTATCAGGGGAAGTTCCTATGGAATGTTTATCAGCCAAAACGCTTAGCGGAAGGTCGTTTCGTAGTTACATGGCTAGTAGAGTTACCATGTCTGCTCCTCTTGTTTATTCTCTTCAACATAGAAGAAGTAGTCATTTTTCCAATCCAATTTCCTCAGCTTTGAGTAAAGAGCAACTTGTCAAACCTCCACTTGTTATCCAAGGTATAATTTTGTTCTGTTTTTTCTTCGTTCTGGTGAGTACCATATAAGACTGTTTTACGTGTGACATACTGAGATGAACCCTAAAATATTCCTCGTTTAGTTATAGGGTGATTTCACGGTTTTCACCTATAAGACCGTCTCTTATAAGACCAACCATCAAATTCTATGTTGTGAATCATCACCTTGTACATATCTTTTGGTGCAAAGAATGAAAGAAATAATGTTAATAAGTGTTTTTGGTTAAATAATATAGAGAAGCAAATAGGGTGTAGAACAAGGGATGTAGGAATACAAAGCAACCCTTCTCCTCATGAGGGAAGTTCAAGCAGCCAAAGTGATATATCGACTCCTTCAATCCGTGAGAGGCCCATTACTCGATGTGAAGACACAGAGGATCAAGATGAAGATATCCAAAATTCAAGTTCTAGCATAAAATCCAAGGTTATTGAAGAGGTAAATATACAATTTATTGTTTAACATACAAGTAGAACAAAGATGACTTTGTTAGAAAGTACGAGTTAAATATACCCGGTGCGATTCTTTGAAATTGTCTCATTTAGTTTTGCACAAACATTAAGGAATGTAACTGGGTGTGAGTGTTTGGTGTGACCATTACAATTTGATTTTCTTTTTTGGATGACGAGTGAACCTAGCTGTACTTTTGATGTGCACTGGGTAAACTCTCGAGTATACGTGATAACCTACAAACCACGTATACCAGATTAGCCACCCGAGAGTGTCAAGCTCGAAGTATAAAAAACATAACCTCAGGCCATAAAAACTCAACAAGATTAAAGCTCTTATTTACCGAGACTAGTTGTCCTTGTAATGTTATCTAGTTTTGAATTGAACCAATAAATTTATTTGAGTTCGCATTCATTATAAGTTTACTTATACACTAAATGCAATTTTGGTAATGTACTTGTAAATGCCCAAAGATTAGTTTATGTGCACCAAAAAATGAGTTGAAAAGGCTGTAACTCATAATACATACATTGTAAAGTGTACGATGCAGGTGGAAGTGAAAATAACAAGAGAGGGAGAAGAAACAAAAAGAGGAAGAGGAGGTTCGCAAAAGAAGAAGAAGATGCACAAAACAGGACAACTTTGCGTTTGTAGGCATTTTAGTGGATGCTCTCTTGTTTTTTCACTCAAAACTTTGTTGATGAAAAGGTGGCAAAAAGATAAAAGTAAAACCCCCCAAAATAAAATAAAATAGGTAGAAAATAAAAGGAGTGACTAATTTGTGACATGCTTATTTGGAGAAAGAAATATTTGTGTCATCCAGTGTACTATATAAATAATATCATGTCTTGACACGATTTTTAATAGGATGGAGATTATTAGTGCCGAGGTATTACATTTTCCTTACGCTGAGGAAACCGTAGAATACTGTTGTCGTAGGCAGGGAATTATTATTCAGTTCGTTAAACTAATAAAGATTCATATATTTTTCTCGAACTGACGAGGCGGGTTTACTTACAAGTGAATAAAGGAAGGAGGAAAGATCCAAAATGGAGTGGGAATTAAGTGTAATGGAGTCATGTAAGATGTCAAATTTAAGAGACAATTTGTAACAAAGATGTAACTTATTTTGTAATTTACTTGTTTGGAATTAAGTTGGAACAAATTCTAAATCTTTTTAGAGTAGGCTTGCTTCTGTTCATCACATGTTATACTGTCGACCTTATTTTTGCAGCAAAAATCTTTGTAGCGTGCAAGATATGATGTGCTCTCTTCATCAATATTCTTGCTTGTATGTGTATCATAATATTTGTATTGTTATATTTTGGAGCATATAGTTTGAGGCATCTTTATTATTGTTATATGTGATGTGATGATTCCCATGGACGCTTATATAAATACAGGTTTGCTACTGTTTTTTAATGGTGACATTTTGAACTGACGCTCAAGTGAAGTGAAGTTGAGTAAGAATTTGTATCAATATATGGCACGGCATCTACAACAATTGATCCGAGTAAATAACAAAGAGTACCAAACTAGGCATTTGTCTTCTTCAAGTGTCACCATGGTTACTAAAGTTGGTATCGGGCAGATGTCATATAACTTAGTCATGAGGGGTAGTGGTATCGGGCAGATGTCAAATAACTTAATCAAGAGAGGTGATGTTCATGACTTCGATTCAATTCTTATCAGTATTAAAGTCGCCTTTGTAGCTTAATTGCTCTGAAATATGTTCACATCGAGCTCATTTCTTACTAGCCTGACTAGCCCACCTCCAACACGAGTTGGCTTGGGCTAAAGTCTCTCAGCCCACTCCCTCCTTATGGACGGGCTCAGGTCACTTTTTCACAGCCTATGGCTGCCCACTCAGCTCATATCACTGTGGCTCGTTAGCCACCTTTAGTTACACACTTACACATGTAAGTCACATTTAAGCATAGGTGCACTGAAGTGTATAAGTCTGTAAAGCGTACGAATCCTGACTCCGGCACTATCAGCCCCCAACAAGTCTCAATGAAAACGAGTCTTGTTGCCTCTCACAAAGAGACAAGTGAGAAAGCAAGTGATAATGGTTTTCCACTAGCACTCACACTTGCCTTTTTGTGAGAGTCAACCCGGCCTATCTTCATTAAAGACGAATATGCCCGTCTTCAACGAGAATTTGTGATCACCAACGGCCCATAGACACTTAACATTGGCCCAATACCCAATACCATAGTTGTGCACTTGTGCCCACCCAAGTAACAATCTATACCACTCAACCCAAAGAAAAAAAGAACAAAAAATGAGTAGGAATAAAAATGACAACAATGCAAATTTGGCGGTTGAGACTCGTTTGATTTTCCCCTCTCTCCTCCTCATCTTTAACTGAAATTCCCATTTTCCCCCCCCACACTCCTACGTGAAATTCCCAAAATGCCCCTCAACACGGCGGCGGTTATGGCTTCTCCGGTAAGTTACCTTCTCTCTCCTACTCAGCAGCGTGGTTATCTCCATTTTCCCGCCACCATTAGTCCATTTTCTCCAGCTTTACTCTCTACTCAAACCCTACACTTTTCTACTCCTAAACGACGTCGTTTTGAGTTCGCCGCCGAAGCCGTTGATTCCTCTTCGCAATCTTCTTCCGTCGCCGCCGTCGGCAAGTCTATTGTCACCGACGAACCGTTTTCTCTCGCTCAGGTATCGTTCCTTGTTTGTTTATAATTTATGATATGATTGTTTTAGGTTTAGGTATTGTTGAATTTTGATTTTTATTGCATGTATATTCATGTATCATTTGTGTTTGATTTCTGTTTTTGAAGAATTTCGGCAGATTATCGTGTTTCGGTATAATTAGCTGTTGAATATGAATGATTTGTGAGGAGAGACTAAGTGATTTTGCTATATTTCTGAGTTAGGTTTAGCTATTTCCGAGATTAGCGAAAACTGTGATTATTTTATGAGCAACGTTGAGATTATTGTACAGATGATCGTTTTAAGTTTAGGTATTGCTAAATTCTGTTGTTTGTTTCATGTATCATTCGCGGCTTGTGGCGTTGATTTCTTCTGTGCTGCAAAATCTCGCCAAGTTCTCGTGTTTCTGTATAGTTTTAGCCGTTGAATCTGACTGATAAGTTAGGAGAGATTTTGTAATCTTGCTATATTTTCTCTTAATCAAGAATATAGCATGGTTACTAATTTATTGATTTAATTTTGATTATGTTTAATCCAACTCGTCCACATCCCCAAACCCTATTTAATCTTGTGCTGCCGCCGCCGCCTTCCACCCTCTTTCCCCACATATTTCTACCCTTTCGCTGGAGATGGGTTCATCTTTTGGCCCATCTCCGGCGATTAATCAATCACATCTTATATAAACCACCATTTCCCACCGGAGATGGGTTCATCATTTGACCCATTTCCGGTGATTGACCGATCACATCTCCGTCAACTATGCGATCGATTGGCTTCTTACCTGCCTCCATTCAGGTGTTAGCAATGGTCATGCCACTGTGGTCTATCCTCGTCATCGATCGATCTCTCTTGAACTCTTTGGTTTTGCATGCAACACGGTGCCTCGCCCCTCTCCCCGTGTCTGTTTTTTTTTCAGTCAGTCATTTAATGGGTATAACCCATATTGTCTGTGTCCTGGTGGTTTATGCTCTTTTCTTTTGGGTCGATTTGGTGTTCCCCTCCCCCTCGCCCCCTTCCCCCACCTGTCGGGTCTTTGGCATGGGCATAACCTATCCTTTTTGTGTCGTTGCTGTTTGGAGCGGTATGGTGTTCCCCTTCCCCTCGCCCCTCTCCCCCCTATCGTCTCCAGATTGCACGTTTTATGGTCTCCGTTGGGTCGTCGTTTTCTTTGATGGTTGCATGCAAGACAGTTCATGTTGTTTTCTGGTTTTTGGTCTTTATGACGAAGTGGATGTGTCTGATGGTGCCGATTGACGCTTCTTCCGTGTTTGTTTGGTTTGGTGGTCTGCCATGATCGTATGATATTGGTCTGATTGGGGTGGTTTTATTGGACATGTGATTTGGTAGGCTTATGTTGGTTTGGAAATTGGGTTGGTTTGGTTGGCTCCGGTGGTCCGGTCCATTTCAATTTATCTATGCAAAAGTATAAGTGTCTTCTGTTTTTCGTAGTGTTAATAACAATATCCTATTATAAGAATAAGGTCGAGATGAGATTACGTCCGGTCTATGTTGGATGCACCATAGGATGGGTTTCTGTGGTGTCTTTGGCCAGATGTTTGTTTGAGGAGCAGTTTTTGTATTGGTCCGTCTGCTGGAGGAGCTTTTTGGGTCAACGGTATTTGGTCTGTTTAGTTGGTTCTTCAAGATGTAGGAGATTTATCTCCACTCGAGTCAAGTTTGTTTGACTCGCTTTCAACTTTTCATTACTACGTCCCAGTGGCGTAAGTGCATCTTGTTCCCGTCACTCTTCAGAGCATATGCCTGGTTGGTGTGTTGAAGTCTCGCGTCATGTGGATGTCGTGCAAGCTGAAGCTCAAATCCAAGCTATCGTACTCCACCAACATATTGTTGTTACCCGACATCTCATCTTCTGTAGTAAATTAGAAAATCGTACTTTTCTTTTCAATAATGTAATTTGTATTTACGATCTTATGGGTCGTACTGTTATGTAAACATTATATTTTACCGTTGCCCAAAAAAAAAAAAAAAAAAAAAAAAAAAAATTTGATTATGTTTGAGATTTGCAAAAATTGTGATTCAAATAAAATTATGATTCAAATAAAATTATGATTGATAAGTTAGGAGAAACCTCTATTAAAGTATTAATCTTGCTATATTTCTAATTTAATTTCAGTCTATGTTACTCCGGTACTTTACTTTGGTCAAGTGTCCAACACTTCGTTTTGACCAAAAAATTGATAACGGTGCCGGAAATAACTATATCCTATATCGACATTGTGTCCTGTCCGACAAATGCTGCCAAGTCAGTGTGACTGAGGCTATTAGCATAATAGTGTGATTTTTCTAGTAACACTAAGGCTTTTGTACTGATGATCGTATTTAAATATGAATCGTTTGGCGATCACAGTTTATTTGCTAAAATTGCAGCATAAAATTCGCATTTTTGAAGTAAACTTATGATTTATGAATGGTTGAAATGCTTGATGGATCAGTATACGATGGAAACTAAATCATATTATCTGCCTACCTAAATTGGATATACCTTCCTATTTTTCAGATTTCTTTTGGTGTCGTGGGACTTGGAAGTGGAGTTACATTGCTCGCGTGAGTGTTGTCCAAATGGTGTTGTCTTTACTTTAGAACCTTGCTCACTAGTACTTATTCGAGTTTTGGTGATGGTGTGTGTTTTTTGTGTAGATATGGTTTTGGTGCGTACTTTAACATCCTTCCTGGATCAGAATGGTCAGCATTGATGTTAACATATGGATTTCCTGTTGCCGTTATTGGCATGGCTCTCAAGGTGATTTCCTACCTTCTGCTTATTTTAACCAAGTATTTGACGTTGTTTCATGACGAACAACAAAAACCACAAGCTTCAAAACAACTTGTGATCAGCGGTCGCAATTACCTTTTGTTCTGATGAGAACAGAGGGAAGGGAAGGGAAGGGAAAGGGTCCTATATTCCTATATGACTATATTCCTGATTTCGGAAACAATGGAGAGAGTTAGAGAAGAAGAGGCGTAAATTTGGAAAACTCCGCTTATATGGCAATTTACACAAGGGATTTATCCCTTCGTTTCCCTTCCCTCTTGAGACCCGTCCCTTTCCATTCTTCCTTTCTCCCACCTTCGCTTTTCTCCAATATATTTATCTGAAGAAAGTTTTAATCTTTGTGTCTTGACATTTGATTTGATAATTACGATAGTTTCCAAAAAGTAGTTGACTACTCTACTATGTATTCATCGAGTTGGGATCCTCTCCATTTCGAAATGAAAAGTCCATATCCCTCTCACAAGGAAATTTCTTGATGTTTTTCTCATTCCATTTTCTTTTCCCATTACTCTTCATGATGAAACTTACGACCGATAGATCGCTGCAAAATGAAATCGACACCATTGAGAGGAATGGACTCTCCATTTCTTTTAGGAAATGGGGAGAATGCTAATAGGTATTCATTTGCTTATGATTCAGAATTTCTCTAACGTGAATGTCAACCTAGTGATGCAAGTGAGTGTCATAAGCTGTGCATATTTTCAGGCGCAACCTCGAAAAATCCCGCTTTTTACTTAAGGTAAAAATGTTGACCAAGAATATTAAAATGGCTTGGCGGTGTTAAGTGTCATATTGTCAATTTCACATCTTCAATTGGATCTGAGTCTCTGACAACTACCTCTCTATTATGTTTACGTCATTCTGGTGGTCTTATTGTATAGCATGGTCTTATTTTATAGCAAATGTTATATTGGACTATCAATTGTAACAAAACTGTGTTATATTTGTAGTATGCAGAACTTAAACCTGTCCCATGTGTGACCTATTCTGATGCTCAGAGTCTGAGGGAAAAGTGTGCAACCGAAGTTCTTAAGCAGGTTAGTTTGTGTTGGTAGAAATGCATGCTACACACGTATAATTTTACGTAGTAGTGTATATCCTCCTGTTACCTGATACTGCAACGAGTAAATAGTTTTGTTGACATAACCATATATTTTGTTAATAGTTACATATAATTTTGGTTAAAATTAATGGGTAGTCTGTTTTCCATAATGAACTGTGTATTGAATATTTACATATTTCTCTATATAGGTAAAGACAGATGTAACCAGATATCGTTATGGAGATGAACAACATCTTGATGAGGCGTTGAAACGAATTTTTCAATATGGTCAGGTGTGATTTCTGACCTATACAACTTGTTCAGGCTACAGACTCTTGTTCGGCATTTCCACCTCCGAGAATTTTAGTAATCAACATCTGTCCTGGTTTTAGTGCCATATTACATGGTGGTTATAGTGCCATATTACAAGGACCTCATGAAATGTGTATCCTCGTAGAAATTTTGTAGGACACAATTTTGTGGAAGAAATATTAAAGGTGATTAGAGAAGTTCTATCTCACATTATGTGAAGAGTACATTAGTGCAAGGAAGCTATGTATATATAAAACAATGAAACAATGATATCCAAGAAACCCTAGCTATCACCAGCTTTGCTCTTAACATATTTGTATTCTTATAGATCGTTTTTCAGAACTTTTTACTTGAACTATCTTTGATATAAGATCAGTCTCTCTCAAGTTCTATTTTGTTAATCAAGTTAATCATAAACTTTGAATCAGTCCTCTTAAGTTAGGGGCAAGCGAACATGCAGGGATGGCTATCTCATCCTCACCATGCGGATAATCATACACCCTGATCAAATGGGTGGGAAATGGAGGATTTTTTGTTTAAATCTAGTGTGGGATATAGTTATGGAGATATGGGTGAATTTAGGTTGGGCTATGGATGATATGTATCACCTATTTATTTCAGTGAATTATATATGAGCTTCTAGTCACGACTAGTTTTATCTGTGGTTAGATTCTGGGAAAATGTGCACTTCCTGTTTGAGGATCTTTAGATTGAAGCAGTCATTAAGGCAGCTGCTTTTATAAGTTAACTTCTGGACTAAGATACTCTTTCAAGTTGTATGTAAAAAATGTTGGCGTGAGCCCCTATTTGCTTTCTAAATTTTTCCTACTTTCGAGGAATAACGTTTATTAGTGAGAGGGATAATGACTCCCTCTTGTCTGCTTCATCTTTTTTATCCAACCCAAAAGCGAAACAAGGAAATTTAATCCTTTACTCATTTTCGCTGCTTCCTTTTCCAAATTCCTTTATTAAAACAACCTATTGTTGTCATTGCCAATAACTATATCATCCAAACAATCTCGTATGATCTCTCCCTTGCTTTTGTTTTATTTTTGTAAATCTAGCCTTCCAACGTAACCTAAGTACGTATATGCTCTTGTAATTAGCATGTGTTAGCACTAAGTCTGGATAATTAATTATGACATTTCCACTGAGCTGCGTGGGTTTATCTCTCTATCTATATTTGTGTTGGTGCTTCAGCTATCATAATAGATTTTTCTGAAGCCTTACTAATATGCTAGTCTTGCTGTCTCAGTCTTCAATTTCTGTTCATTTTTGCTTCCATCTCTGTCAACTCTGGCGTCTTCCTTCCCGGTTTGAAATTTCCTGAAGATTCTTACCTGATCTTATATATTTGGAAGCTGAAAATATCTATAGTGGATAAAGCTTAAAGTTTGTCTCTGGATCCTGCTATCTTGATTAATAGAATATTACTCCATATTAAGTAAGATGTTGCCAAAGAGATATTAAGATCTGATGCAATGTCTGGTGGCTGTATATGGTTAATTAGCAAATGTGCAGTAAATGCCACATCATTATGGACGGATAAGGCTTCCAAGTTTTATATATCGTTGACCTAGAATGGCATACTGTAGCTTCCAATTTTCTTTCAAAGCCCTAGATATTCTCATGCAACATTTAAAGGTATATGACGTCATATCTCGGATTTGGCTGTTTGGACAAAAAAATGGCAGTAAAATTTTTGGATCCCTTGAAAAAACACACTTCAGAACTGGCTGGAACCCTATCACGCTCAAAGAAGTATTTTATTATCAAAGTTGTAGCAAACTGGGACTGAATTTTTTTCCCAGTAATATTCACTGGATCTGATGACTCGCTAGTTTATGGCTTTGGAATCTGATGTTTAGAACAAAAAGGCTCATTAAATTGTCTGCACTTCTTATATTGGGGACTTATTAGACGGGAGATACAATCCTGGACTCTTTCATTGCTAGGCTACCGGAACGTTCTCTATTTGTTTTATCATAGAAATAGGGTAGCATGCATTGAACCTTACTTTTTATTGTTGTAGTGGCAAGCTTTTGATGCTATAATCACCCGAGTCTTGAGGTAATAATGCTGATATTGGTTTACTCTCACCTCTACTCAATCTAGATAGTGCCTTTCTTCCCTTTTACTTTCGCTTGTGTTGGGAGGCTAGGGATGGAATTATGTTAAAATCCAGAAGGCCTTGGTTTTTAACATTAAAGAATAGATGGACCATGTAGTTTTCTGCTTTTCTCTTATTTCCAGTTCTCTGCTGCATAAAGGGAGAAACCAAGTTGCATCCAATTTTTCTGGTTGAAAGTAGTTGATCTGTTCTGGTAGATGTCTTTCAAGTAGTTACTTTAGTATTAATGTAAGAGTGAAACCTTTAACAATCTCATAGGACCCTGTAGTGCACTAGTGCTTCTGTGGCTAGTGTAAAAGGCTCATGTCTGATCTTTTTCTTCTTATACGTTTCTAGTTTTCATCTTGTGCTTTCTATATGCTGTCATTTTTATACAGGGTGGAGGCATTTCAAGGAGAAGTGCTCCGGTTCTTCAAATGATTCGGGAAGAAGTATGCATTCCATATCCTCTGCTCTTCCTTTCTTTCTATGCTGAAAAGTATGCATAGTATCTTCTGTTTGGATGAACGATTAATTAGATTTATCAAGGCAGCAGCTCTCTGACGTGAAATTTGACAGTTACATGTTCGTTGGGCCTCTGTAGTCTTTTTTTTTTTGGTCCTAACTCCTAACCTCTATAGTTTTTCTAAAATTGTGTATGGATGTAATATACCATCCTTTATTAGGGTTTCAAAGACGTGATTTGAAACTATCATGGCTTCTTTATTTATAGTTCCAACTACAAATAATTTGATTCAGCCCATAAAATATCATTTAAATTTGTTTTCCCGGAAATGTTAAAGTGCTTCACTTCTACCCCACTTAGCGTTAAGATTATCAGGTTGATCTGCATTTGCCTGACGGCATATCATGATATCCCTAATTGAAAATTGAGACAAGATTTAGTTGTTCACATTTTCCAATTTTCAGGTGACTGAAGATGGAAAATATTGCCTGGTTCTAGTATTTGAGGCCAAAACTCTACAGCTTTCTGATTTTGAACAAAGACAGGTACGGTACTAATATTTTACACTTTTTTTCCTATCTATCCTGGATATCAAGCCTGATCAGGAAAGACGTAAATTAAATCCTCGAGTCTTACAAGCGACTGTCTCACATTTGGGCAAACCTAAATTCTTGAGTATCTATCAATGAATTGTTAATGGCTTGGTCTTACGTGCAAGACTGTATCGTATAAATTTTTGTGCGCCCGATAATGCTACAAAGCCGAATCTTAATGATTCCTTCCTTTTGTCTTCTAGGCTAAGTTTGCCTCTTTCTTCGGACCAGGAATCAGTGCTGAGATAGGTAACATTTCATTTTTTTCAAATTAGTACTTGATTGGATTATATGAATCAATTGACAAAAAAAAGATTGAATGATCTGATCAATTTTAAGCCCTAGATGTAACGATCTGATCAATTTTCAGGCAAAGGAGGTAATGATCTCTATGAAGTTCGTCTGATATCCAACACAGCGGCCTAAGCGACACTTAGCTGCGCCTTATAAGCATTGTGTATAGTGTATCCATATACTTCGTATATAATTATTCATATAAATTAAAATCATTACTCCATTTTTGTATTAGTGATCTCAACCATTAAGTTCTCTCAGGTTGTACTTGTGCCGTAGTCCAGAATATGCTTGCGTTCCCTTGTCTTTCATGAGGAGACTCTTGTAGATGTAACCAAGTGTTGGGTTGATACTCCCATACCAAAGCACGGGACTTGTTTGCAACACTCTACTATTCAGGACAAACGAAATTATGATTGAATTCCGTAATTTAAAAATTATATATTTTATTAAGCGTTTAGAAACCTTAGAATTTAGTACTGGAATTAGGCTCAATTCCTTTTCAATTTCAAACACGGGGTTTTCAAATCCCTACAATCTCTAATATTTTTTTTTTGTGATGCAAATTTTGCCCCTATATTTACCTTTTGATTTTGTTCCTGATCAAAAATATTTTCATCACAATAGTTTTTATTCTAATCAATATTTTTTCAAAAAAAAATTTGATGACCTTGACCTGCCTCGCCAAAATACAATTCCATTGTTTACCAAACATTGGGAATTTGAAATTTGGAATATTTCTAAATGATCTCTAAACGAGTTTATGAAATTGGGTTTTGGATTTAACTTGGACACTTATTAAGTTATAATAGTGCTCACCCAAATTACCTCTATTTACCATTTAAATTTTATTTTATATGATATAAAGTTGAGTTAAACTTGCCTAACTTATCAACTAAATTATGTGATCACATTCATTTCTCTTACTCACTGTATTTCTGGTTAATATTATTAGTTTTACTACTCCCGTGGTTGCTATTATTATTTTGACTACTCCTGTTATTTTTACAATTATATAGCTAACTTTTTTTCTTTTATCAAACTTATAAATTTAAATAAATAAAATACTTTCAATAAATCGAATAGTTACTTAATTGTTCATCATTTTGAATTTAAGATGAATTATTATAATTTAATAATTTTTTTTAAGTTACTTACTTTCCTAAATTTAAATATCTAAGTATTTAATTAACGCAATTAAAATATTAGTGAATGACACGTCAAAAAAAAAGTTGAGTGAAAAATGTTGTTCACTAAAGCAATGGTTTCCCGTTTATGTATATATACATTTACTATATAGTATTACTTTTGGTCCCCGGTCCCGTCCAGGTTAGTTCTATTTACCATTTACATTTATTTTAAATGAAATATACATATATAGTTGTGTTAAACTTGTATAACTTATACATTTACCATTTATAATATACTTTTCTATGACATATTTTAAAATATGATGAGATGTAAAATTTATCAACAAATTATGAGATGCGTTTACTACGTCCCGCTGTTAATATTATTAATTTCACGACATGTCATGCTTATGTGCTTACTTTTGTTTCTTTGGCTACTCCCGCTGTCTTTGCTTTTAAATTCACTATTCTCGTTAATTTTTATCAAGCTTATATAGTTAATTAAATAAAATATTTTCCTTAAATTGATTTTTTAGCTAATTATTCATACTAATTCTCGTTAATACTATTACTTTCATACCTTCGTTGTTACTACTGTTATTTTCACTACTTCCGCATTTAATATTTTATTAATTACACTACTCCGATTGCGGCTACTACTACATTCATTACTCTCGCGGCTATTATTATTAACATTTATTACCCACATTGTCACATGAGTAATTTCTATCGTATTTCCAACATCCAATGTTGCTACAACTATTTTCACAACTAACATATTTACTTCTATTACTTGCGTAATTTTGTCGGGCTTCTATATTTAAATAAATATATTAAATATTGCATCAAATCATTCGATCAATTAATTTTATAAAATTTAGTTTTTATATTAGTTGGTTATCTAATCGTATTAGACTTATTATATATTTAAATAAATATTAAATATTAGATTAGAATGTCATCTAAAAGCATTTATTACTATACTCTTATTATTTAAAGTACAAATATAAAGAATTATGGAATCTTGTATCTTTTGAGGATATTGATTGATTTATTTATTTACGGCTTTCAACACTCAACTTACTTAAATTAAACTTACATGTTTAACAATTAATATTTATGCACATCTAAACTATATAATATATGAATTTTTTATATATTTATGTCATTCGATTAAAGCCCATTGATTTCCGGTTCATATATACAGTATTAGATTAGACTAGTATTGGTGCCCGGCCCCGCCCGGGCAACCTTTATTTATCATTAAAATTTATTTTAATTAAATATACTTTAAAATTGCATAACCCATAAATTTATCATTAATATATTTTTCTTATGAGATATCTTAAAATTACGATAAAAGAAAGTATGAGACAATTTATTACTCCCACCATTAATATTTTATTTTAATCAATTGGTCAGCTAATTGTTCATATATACTTTTTTTTATTGTTAGTATTGTTTCTTTTATTACATTCGTTATTACTACTATTACTTTCACTATTTTCGTCGTAATTATTGTTACTTTCACTACTCCCGTCGTAGTTATTGTTTCTTTCACTACTCCCGCCGTAATTATTGATACTTTCACTAATGCCGTATTAATTTTAATAATTTAACTACTCTTGTTGTCCTATTACTTTATAAATTCACTACCCCCGGTTCTAATATTGTTACTTTCACCATTAAAGTGAGTGATTATTATAATTTGATTAGCTGATAAGAGGTTCATTTATTAATACAAATATAGTATGCATTAAATCAATTTGAAAGAATTATGCAATATTATATCTTTTGGAAACATAGTTTGATTTATTTTCCTTTTAATAGTTTTCAAAATATTTTGTGTAAGTTAAATAACTATATAATATAGAAATTACTTTAGTTTAATGTATAATCTATGCTACTAATTAATACCATAAGTGGGGCATGTTTATTTTATACCTTATTCTGTTATTTTCTAAATTTATACTTGCATCAAAATTATATAATATTTACATTGAAATTCCTTGTTCAGGTATATCACACAACGCTATCGATTAAAAACTATATAGTATAATTAATTTGTATAACCTTATTTAACTACATGAAAGTCTCTTGCTTTTAGGATTTAATATTTAGTATAGATAGATAGATTGATTCATTGATTTGAATTTCTTCAATTTAAATTATTAAAAATGAAATCAATTCTGCGTTCCCAACCACTACATTAATTTCTTCATAACCCTAGAAAGTCGGAGACCGTTTGCATCCGTTAACCTTCTTAATATCCATAATTAGGGTTACCTAACCGTTTTTAGACCGTTAAAATTATCTTTAACTCATCAATTATTACCAAAGTCGGATGTGTTTATTTCACTCTACCTTTACGATACACTTATTTTTGTTTTTTTAGTGATATCTCTTAGATTGCTACTCATCTATTCCGGTTACTCAGTCAGAAGTTATTATCGTTTGAAATTTTCCTCACACTCATAATTATAACTATTGATCGGGATGCAGGGAGTAATGATTATTATAGATGCATTTTTAGACAATCTTGAAGAGATTATACCTCAAACTTTTGAGTGGCCATAGTGAGTGACTAAAGTCGAGCAAGTTGCATATCAAATTTTTTTCCTATTTAAGGTTTATGAAGTATTTGATATGTTTCCATTGTGTAGGCTTGTGAGAGAAAACGTGTTCGTAGTCCTAGTATAGTTATGTGAACAAGCACATTAATAAAGGATCCTCGTAATTTCTTCGACTAAAACATATTTTTTTCCTTTTTTATATTTTTTACCTAAGTATTACCTCAATTTGTCTAATTTATTAGTTGAAACGGTCTTTGAAATTACAAAAATCATCACTAATTTTTATTTCTATATATTTGATGGTGTGATTATATACCATAATAGTCTTTTTGCTCTATCCAATCGTAATATAAAGACCTTAGACCTCCACTAAGGGTACCCTCATCACAAAACATTTATTTCTACAAGTCTATTTTTTTGTTGAGAAAGACCATTTGATTTTTTGCAAGGTTAGTTTTTTATTTTTATTTTTATTTTTATGCTTGATTAAGTTTATTTTTTGTTTAAATCTAATTGCCCTTATATTTAGCATTAGTTTTTTTTATTTGTATCGTGTTAAAACTCGTGTTTTTTACTCCCTCATGCATTTCGATGTAGGACACGACAAATATTCATGCATGAGACGTTAATGGGTGACGCTCATACATCATACTAATATATCATTTACCTGCTAGATTACCCCGAGATTCTTGTTCAATACGGAGTACAGTTGTACTCATTTTAAAAAAATCTCATTTTTATAGCGACGGTGAGGAAGAAAACAAACTTTTCTTAAAAGTTATTTGAATTGAATGTCTGCGACTCCTTTTGTTATTTCTTAGATATGGTTTAGTTAGTAGTATATTTGAAGCACAAGCTAACTAATCATGGTTTAAGAAAGGTACACAAATTGTTAACACTTAGATTTTGTCTCGTACTATAGAGTTATAGTACGAGTAAGAATCCTCTCCATTTCATCAAAAGAAATGAAGGTCCATTATTTTTCAATGGCTCGGATCTAACTCTAGATAGGAAGTACAAGTCCTTAAGGGCCCTTTTGATGTAGTATAATAAACGGTTAATAGATCAGATTCATGCAAATTAGATTTCGGTATTCAATTGCATCTTTATGATATTTGATTCAATAGGAATTACAAAAGGATCTTCTCTATTTTGTACAAAAAAATAAATAAATCTATTTCTTTTCAACAATCTTGATTGAATTCTACAACATTTAACAGATCTACTCATTGCAAGAAGTGACATTGTAGCAATTATTGTACCTGGCACAAAGTTCACAAATAGTGGGTAGGGTTTTAGAACTTCTGACTCATGTAATTAGATTAACATAAACACTACCCCAACTTGTAATAAGTCGGGTTAGGGACTTAGGATTAAGGTCTTTGGACACATACTTAACATGAATAACTCATTTATTTAAAGAAGGTCATAATATGGTTGACTTGATAATCACACCAACTTACTTAAAAACATAAACACTGATAATCATTTTTTTTATCGATTTATAAAGTTTAGTTGGGATGATTAGCATAATGGATTAAGTTGATCGAAAAATAAATGGTTTAAATAAGTGGCTTCGGGATAGAGAAAAATAAAGAATTTATGTTAAGGTCGATACAATTGACATGCTTACGAAATTGGGTCGAATTTGGGTTTGGATACTATATTATAATGACCGTGGGTTGATATAGTGCAAATTTTATATGAAATAACAACTGTGTCAATTAACGGAAAGATAAGATATATTTATATGATCATCGACCGAGAGGAAATACCTATTCTCTTCTCCATTTACACTCTAATTCATTGCAGAACACAAATTAATTTTACACCTACGGTAACAAAACTCGATCTTCCACGTGCTTTGTATTTCGAGTTATGGTTTCCCTTTTACATTTATATTAAAAAAATCGGAAATTTTTTTGAAAAAAAAAACTCAAATTTTTATTTATGATGGGCATATCCCGTCGTCTGAAGGTCAAATTTGTTATGTATGAAGTTGGTACAACGTTAAAGCAATGCTCACTTGGGAATAGTAAAATGGGTATTATTTTATCAATTTAGATAGGATAAATATTTACCTAGCCAATTGAAATTTGTGAAAATCTACTTTATCAAACCTATCTTCAATTAAAAAATCTGAGAATTTTTATTAAGAAAAATAAATGGGTTATGTAAATTTTTGCTATTATAAAACTGGGTTATAAAAAAAAATATGGGTTGTTATAAAGAATGTCACAACTCACAAGGTTCATTTAATGTATAATTTATTTAATTGATTCAAACTAAGAAATAAATATAGATATGAAAGTAAACAAATAAAAAGTAAAGTAAGTTAGGTGGAAAGTTGAGGTGACAAAGTTTGAAATGTAGCTAGGGATTGTGAGTTTGAGAATATCTGAGTCTAAGTCTAAATAAGAAAAAAATAGTGGAAATTTAAGGTGACAGGGTGTGAGATATGAAGATAAATCTAGCGATAAACTTAGTCTTATAATTGAACACAATCTTGCATACCTAAACTCATACTCGTGCTAGTTTCAAATTACAAGAAATAAAACATCTTGTACTCGTATTATCTAAATGCCATAAACACACACTTGTTCCAATTTCACACACTTCAAGTTTCAAATAAACAAACTAAATTACAGCGCCTTAATTTCTTCGAGAACAATATCTTTTAGCCCTTCAATGGGATGTCAAACCGTCGGGCGTGTCTTTCTCTTGGGGTGGAGTTGATTTGTACTCCAAATGCCGAAAGTCATAGCGTGAAATCTCGTTTTTTTGAGAGCTTTCTTCATCTTCATCTTCATCTTCCGCTTCTGGATGAATAGCAGATGCCTTTACCTAGTGTTTTGCATATATTCGAGAGCCATCTTTTGCATTTTATACCACATATGTACATGACGCTATTGGCGCATCATCCTCTTAATGATAAGTCCATGGAGAGTTTCATAATGCTTAGCTTGTCTTCTTCTTGACGATCATAGCCATGAATCCTCTCATCAGTGTTACACAAAGGTGCTCTGGATGCTAATTAACTGAACTGTCGCACAACTTTTTGTGTATAATGCATTCAACGACTCCCTATATCCCAATCATTTATTTACCTTTGATTAAAATACCCTCACAAAAAAAAACAAGGGATGGGAGACATGGAATATCTCTAAGCAATGAGGGCCTTATTAATTAACAATCCACTCCTCAATACATTTTTTTCCCTCGCAAGCTCTTGACCCCACCCTAAACTCACCACCACTCTTATCTGAAACCGCCTTCGACTTTTACCAATTATTTACATGTTCTTCATCTATGACACAAAGCTTAATAAATTGGGTATGATTCACACTTAAAGAGAGAAGGTCTAAACCATTATCATCATCATCTTCGAACATTCCCTCCACCTCATTCCTAATCAATATTACCAACCAAATCCAATCCGCTTTGCCGACATTATTTGTGTCCAATGACACAACCCAATCAGGGTTTTTAATTAGGCTAACATGTTTGTGAATGAGAAATTAGGAGAGTTTAAATAGGGTTTGACTATTTCATTTTACACAAATTCTCATTTGTGACGGGCACTTTTCGTCATAAGTTTGTGACGGAGCAAATGTGACCAATTTTATGGAAAATGTAACCATTATATGACTGGTAACATTTTATGGATGATTACTTTTTATCATAAAATTGTCACATTTAGTCCGTCACAAGCTTGTGACCATTACAAGAGAGACCAACTGTTCATTTTATCGTTCAAGTGATGTTAATTTCAAGAAACTACTCCATAGAAGCGGCTTTCTATTAATTAAAACGATCATCAAACAACGACAACACCTTGCAACCCTTTTACACTTGGTTATTTCATCATCAAAATTAGCTCAAACCTAGTGCTATCAGCCATTCATTTTTAAGTTCACTTGAGGTCATATGATATTGGCAATAACATAAGTTTCACAACCCACTTTATATACTACATTTTCACCATCTACTATACTTTCACCATTCCACCAACAAGTCAAGGGGGATTTTTAATCTTTATTACAACATATACATGTAACGGCTCGAAAAACAGACAGGCAGCTCAAAATAGCTCTTTTTATTATTAATAATGGCAGCGGAATTACAAGGCGTCACCGCCGTATTTCCCTTCCGGAAAATACAAGGCTTTTACAAAAATAAAGATAAATACACTTGAAAAATATAAACTAAAAACTCTATTTAGTTGAATTTTACATCTTATAAGTCTTATCTTCTATATGAAATCCTCACACTTGACCCTCCCTGATACTTGTACCTGAAAAAGAATGAAAGTAACGGAATCAGCCAACCACAGGCTGAGTATGACTCTGGTTGCCTCCACCGGCCTTAGACTCTCATTTCCTATTTTATCTCTTTTATGTCTCACATATAAATAATATGCCACATGAGTATCATCCATTCATTTTTAAATAGACATGCACAATTTGTCATATCAGTATGCAACATTTCATTTCAGAGTAATAGCGGTCTACCATTACTGAAGTGAGATACATTACGGAGTAATTACTCCCCTGGGCTAAGCCCTCCTCCATGTACACATGACCATATAATTATTTATGTAACCCCCTGGCACTTTCACCAGTAATAACCAGAACCGCAGTTCTCATATCATGGAGCCGTGCTCCCTTCCATGTACACAGGTTAAATTTGTAATGTCATCTCCCTCCCGTAATCGTATCCCGAATGCTACAATTGGCTAAATGTACATTATATGAAAAACGAGCATAACAACATTACGTAACAACATTATAGTATAATGGACATTAATATAACATGTGAGTAGTAAAATAACAATAATATGAAATCTACACTCCTTAGTTTATGAACAATTACTTATAATGTCATCTGTAATTATTAATTTCTACGCTAAAGGGTCCCAAAACCATACAAGCATTATAACGGTTCTATTACAAAACTTACGAATAAAATAATATAAACAAGCACTTATACTATTCTCTTATTTTATTTATGTATAAGACGGTAACTAAATAATTATAACGATAAAGGGTCCCGAAGTCATACCTTTTATTAATTAACTAGGTAATTATAGGGGTGTAATTATTAAGAAGGGTATATTGTTATTAGTGACTTGGTCTCAATTGTTTTTAAGATGTCCTAATATTGTGATGGATCAAGGCTATTTATAGCCTAAAATTGCCGGCTAAAATTTTCCTAATGGGTGAGAATTCATAGCCTCATAGGTGTAATTATTATCTTTAGTAATCTTAATGGGTAAGTATGTTGCCACGTACAAGTACTTGCCCAACTTTTATTCTTCTTGTTTTATTTTACTATCACCCTTCTTGTTTTATTTATTATTATTATTTCATTTATTTATTTCTTTTACACAAATAGTCGGGATATTACAATACAATATTTCACCGGTATAATAATTACAGGCTACTAAATTAAACAAACATTTACAATAAACAATAATGTTAATTGATAGACTTAATATGTTTACCACTTAATTATAGCAACAATGATAACGAAAAGTTTCAAAAAGTAGTTCCTTATTATGAAATAGGATGAAATGAGATTGATTTCGGCCTAATTAATTGAGATTTAGTACAAATTGGGGTGAGAAAGATGATTTTTTTTCGTAGTTTAGGGTTTGGGTTTTTTTTAGTGCTAGGTCGAGTGAGAGGATCACAGTTAGTGGGTCGCCTTTTTTTATATATAAGAACCAAAGCCGCTACCAAGAGTCGTGGCCTTCCAACTGTGTCCCCATGAAGCCACTACTCTAACTAGCGTCTTCCTTTGAAAAAAAGAGCCCTACATACAGGATTGTGGGGGAATCATAAAAAACACAAACCGTTATTTAGGTAGCAACTTTACCTAAAAACAATAAAAAAAAAAAGAGTAAAATAAAATATAGTGCTAATGTGGACCCATTTGAAACAAGTACTTTCATCTAGGCTCCAAAGTGAAACAATAAAAAAAATCTCCTTTATTCTACAATACTTAGCTTTTCCTTACTAACTATAATCTAAATTCTATTAGAGAGAGGAAGAGGGTGAGAGAGAGAGAGAGAGAGAGATTTAACTCCACATTGATTGATTGAAGGGAAAAGGGAATCAAGGATCGATGTATGCCGTTTAAAATTTAGGTGAAGTATTTTCTTCCTCCTTTAAAGAGGACACTATTAGTTTTATAATGGAAAAGACATACTCTTAGAGAAAAAGGAAGTACTACAAGAATGGTCGTTATTCCTCTCTATCGTGGATGTTTGATTTGGGGTTAGTCGTCCTCCCCCAATCAAACAAATAACTCAACTAATGTAGTAGGGTAGTCGAGGTCGAACTGAAAGTCCATAGACCTTAATTAGACTCCTCTAATTATTTACTAAATTACTTTTTAATTTAGTTTATAATGATCTATGTAACATGCATGCAAATATAAAGACATTTATATAAGAGAAGAAATTTCCTCACATTGATATGGAAAATATAAGGGCACAACAAGAACTCCTTCTTGTTGTTCTTGAGCTAATAATATGGATGAACACAAATAATCTCCAAAGTAGAAGATCTCCTCTAAGTTGCACCAAGATTAACCCAAATAATCTACCCTTATTATTAACTAGATAATAAGATAGATATTATTCTACTAATATTATGACTATATTACTACACTAGTAATACTTAGTAAATATTAGTATTTGAGAGTTTATAGTGAGAAGAAGAGTTTTAGAGAGAAGTATGACAATTGCACAAAATAAAGTAAGTATAAAATGAACACAAATGCTCATAATATAGGCCATTTGGCCGGTTATTGTAGTCCAAATAATACTCTTATTTTGTTCAATTTGATCACATGCATTAGAGTGGAGTGTTGTAGAACAAGTGATGATTGTTTACTACTTGTTATGTCACTTTCATAAAGTAACTAAAGAGTAAAAATAAGAACAAAATCATCACCATGTAACTACTAGCCAACCGGCCACAATGGCCTTAGTTTGGTCCATTTTGATTTTTGATATTTGTCTTACAAATACTTATTGATCATATGGTTAATTATCTTGTATAATTAAGTGTTAATTTGATCATATAACAATTATATGACTCAATTAAATAAATAATATGTACTTAACATTTTAAGTAATATTTTACCATTATATCAATATATAATGGGTCCCACAATGCTTAGTTAATTTATTTTACAACTCCTTGTAAATATAATTAACTAATTACCTCTATCTCAAAACCTCAACTAATTTAGTAATTTAACGATTAATTACTAAGTTAAATCTTATTTAATCGTATTAAAATAAGATATAAATTTATTAGTCAATTATCGCATAATTGAAAAATAAGCTTAATCGAATTTGAGTTCTTAACTCAATTTCTAACAATTAACTCTCGTACATATCGAATATATGTAATGTACTAATTAACTGTATCGTATACAAATAATTAGTTACTATTTGGATTTTATCCTTTAGGTGTGACCGAAAGGGATCAGTTGATCACCGCCGTCAAACGACAATAACGTCAAACTCTAGTCAGCCAACCGTTATTGATTTACGTTAATCAACTGACTAATCATATATATAGTCAATAAATATCCCAATTATATTCCATAATAAGATTTATTACGTGGCACACTTTTGTGGAGGACACCTACTCCAACACGAACCACAAGGACGGTCATTAAGGCTCTAAGGTAAGTTGGTCGAATTCTAGTTCAATTCTAGCTAGAAGCAATTTGGAGAAAAGTAAAACTAACTACGTCTAACAAACGAGCAAATAAGAGATTTAAAACAAGAATTAAGACAAACTAAGGTGAATGGGTTCATTAATGTAGGTGAAGGCCAATTATGGTGGGAGTAAGACTAGTCTAATGGCGAGTCTAAACATATCTCCACCTCTTGGTGCAAGACGGGAAATAGGCAAGCCTCCACCTCTCGGTGCAAGACAAGCCCTAGCCTAAGGTTTGATTGGGTTCTCGCCCTAACCTCCCCCTAAACACCCTTGACACACACAAAAGCAATGCAAGTCTAAGCTCTTACTCAAACTAACATTTTAACATGGAAAAGACTCAAATTACTCATTCAACCATTTCAACGAACACCTTGTGTGCACAAACAAGTAGACTACCAAAAGACTCAATCTTTATGCTCAAATACCATAATCGACCCATAAACCTACACTAAATCCCCCATCTACCCTAGC
The DNA here is from genome assembly GCA_022085475.1 of Heliosperma pusillum. Taxonomy (NCBI): domain Eukaryota; kingdom Viridiplantae; phylum Streptophyta; class Magnoliopsida; order Caryophyllales; family Caryophyllaceae; genus Heliosperma; species Heliosperma pusillum. The sequence continues at coordinate 133,084 of JAIUZE010001924.1, read as the reverse complement.
AATACACTACTCACACATACTACTAGGACTAGATACTAAAGATGAAGAATTTAACATGATAAAGACAAAGGAAAACATATTCAAGATGATAACTAGTAGAAAGAGCAAGAAAATGCGATTAAATAACTAGTAGAAGTAATTAGGAGAAGAAATGTACAAAACTTTAATAAAAGTTGGAATCTTTGATGAATAAATAGAAGGAAAGTCTTCTATAATATCAAATTACAACCCAAGTCTTCAACAATAGCTAAAGGAAATACTAGATCTAAAGATAACTAAGTAGAAAAGTAGAGTAATTAGTGCTAATTATCAAAGGATTAGAGTAATGATTAGAAATATTGAAAGCTAAATCTAGGATTTTTGTGTCTAGGGTTGTGTATCTAAAATGAATTAAGAGAGGGGTATTTATAGGTTGGTAGGATTAGGGGGTCAAAAGAAGAAGGAAAGTCGAATTTTACGGACCGGGGGTCCCAGTCGGCCGGCAGGCCGGCCGGCCGCCGGTGGCTTGGACCGGCTGGCGCCCCCTGCTCTTCCTTTCTTCATGATGTCTTCCCAGCCGGTCCGGCCGGCCGCCGGTGGGCTAGGCTGGCTGGGGCTCCCTATTCCATTCTCTTTCTTTCGTTCATTCTTTGGGGGTAGGTGGCCACAACCGATGGGCCGGCTACCGGTGGCACCACCGGCTGGAAGACCCGCTTCTTCCTTCTTGTTTCTTCTTTTCCTCTTGTGTATTTGTTTTGTGACGGTTTCTCAGTTCTCATCCCATCTCGTCCTTGTCTTGACATATTTCCTATAAAATGAGACAGAATTAAATAATATGAGAGTACACGGGGTGAGAGCCAAAATACGATAAAACCAACGCTAAACTAAACTAAATACGCCGAAACATAAGAGAATGAAGAGGGAAAAGGTCTAAATTAATCGTATATCAATGTTGTAAAGAGAGTTGCTCTCCATTTTTGTAAAACAATGGCCCCAAAAAAGCGTAAGAGTGAATCAAGAGTATCAAAATAACGAATCAACCATAATTATGAATCTTTTCATGGGAAAAAAAAATATCGTTTGATCTTCTTCACTACTCTATCCATGGCTTCCATATGTTCTCTCATCTTCATATCCATTGAAGAGTCCGTTTTGCAACTCTCATATACCCCTTATGTAACACCCCACTTGCCCAAGAGCCTTTAGCAAAACATTTCCGTGGGAGCTACCATCTCGGTTTACTGAGGATGTAAGCATCAAATTGTCAATCCCGAAAACCTTAAGTACTTTATTTTTATTGAAGTACTATGTACATCAAAAATAGTCCAATACAATCCTAAAAATGTTACTAACTGAAAGTCTAATGACTCGGCAATTAATGCTAAGACTCGGTACGTCATCCCCATCCATGCATGTCATCAAGACCCATTAAGTATCAACACCAATCCTTTGCTAGACATCTACTCGTTATTTGCCGAAAATATCGAATGTATCATGGTAGGTTCAAAACCTACAAAGACCAGTTCACATGTACATAATAAACATCATATGTCATCACAATATACTCATCACACAAATTCAGTGACATCGCAAAGAACATCGACGATGCCCTCAACAAGCACATCGTAACCACTAATCGCGGTGTCATAAACAAGCGCACTGTCGTGTCCAAGGCATGTCTTAGACACCATAGGCCCTATCACAATAGGTCACCCCATACCCAGGTCAAAACCACATGAATTGTCTCCTACATGGCAGGAGCCCGAGGAGCGACCCATAAAGTCATTGAGTCGGTCTCTTGCAACCGCTTCCTATAAACACCTCCGCAACACCAAATATCACAACACCCAAAATCCGATAATCATGCCACAATCATATCACAACATATCAATCAATAATATACACATAAACTGAGTAGGAAAACCTACTTTGGCAAAATCTGAAATCAACAACCAAGCACAAGAAAGATAAAGCGAGAACTCCTCTTCCCTACAAAATATTCACCTACACAATAAGATAATATAATTACTACTAATTTCCCTTAAACAATCTAAAATAATCAATGTAATTGCCCAAAACCTCAACCCTAGAATGGTAAGAGATTGAGAAGAGGATTACTGATATAGGAGGGACATGGGTATATGCTCAAAATGCAAGTTTAAGTCACTCTTGAAATTTCAGATTCATTCTCTTTACTTTAAGACTAAATATCTCGGGATATATTGCTATTTTTGACGTGATTTCACTTGGAGATGAAAGTACATGATGTTAGCTTTCCAACAAGTGGTCACACGCGTTATTTGGTTAAGTAACGAAGGAGATATGGTCATTTTAAGTTGAGCTGTCCAACTCTTACGCGGGTGATATAAACGACGGACTAGGACACGGATTCCAAGGCTCATGGTCAACACCAGCCTTGGAAACCGTGTTGGTTGACCAAGCCGTGTTGACCATGAGCCTTGGAATCCGTGTCCTAGTCCGTCGTTTATATCACCCGCGTAAGAGTTGGACAGCTCAACTTAAAATGACCATATCTCCTTCGTTACTTAACCAAATAACGCGTGTGACCACTTGTTGGAAAGCTAACATCATGTACTTTCATCTCCAAGTGAAATCACGTCAAAAATAGCAATATATCCCGAGATATTTAGTCTTAAAGTAAAGAGAATGAATCTGAAATTTCAAGAGTGACTTAAACTTGCATTTTGAGCATATACCCATGTCCCTCCTATATCAATTACTTACCAAAAGAAAAAGAAAAACTAGTTGTAGATGGAACGATCTTCCCACGAGATTTTCAAACAAACGATTAAGGAGAGGATTAGAGGTTATGAGATATTATTAGAGAGTGATTAGGTGAAAAAAGATGTAATACTCCATGCGTTGAGTGCCCCTGAAAAGATCCATTGATAGGCTTAAAATCTGACTTGTGCTAAAAGGGATTGAAAGTACTACTCATATCAACAAAGTATGAACCTCCTGGGAAGGTTCCTCGGATGCCCATGAGTGAAGACAAAATACACTGAAAAAGTCTCGTCTTGATCTGAGGGCCATGTATACAACCTGGTTGGCTACCATGAGTGACCGCTCCCGACCCAAGATTTTGGCTAGAGCGTTACATGTGGTATCAGAGCAACCTTGCGAACGTGTGGTGAGCCTATGGTCTGGAGTACTCGGGTCACCCACCTAGCGAGGGAGGATTCTGGGGATGCTTGGCTGCGGTCATATGCTGCCAGGCGTAACGAGGACGTTGTATTTCTTCAAGTAGGGGTGTGTAATACTCTATGCGTAGGGTGCCCTTGAAGAAATCCACTGATAAGTTTAAAATCTAACTAGTGCTTAAATAGATTGAAAGTACTAATCGTATCAACAAAATGCACTTTATTTTCTGGTTATCCATGCAAAATAACTTCAAAGTTAAGCGTGCTTGACTGGGAGTAGTCTTAGGATGGGTGACCTCTTGGTAAAGTTCCCGGGATGTGTATGGGTGAGGACAAAATACGTTCGAAAATACCTGTGTTGGTCTAAGTACTATGTACACAGCGTGGCGAGCTATCATGAGTGGCCGCTCTTGACCCAGGGTTTGGGCCGGGATCTTACAAAAAATAGGGAAATCTCTAATTAGGATAAGAGTCATCCTTTATAAACCTTTTCCAAAGAAAGAAAGGCTTAACGCGAAAATCGTTGAAGGCCGGGTTCACTCGGCGTAATCAACCCACTCGACCGAGTAGTCCTACCTGATCGAGTGCCAAAGTACTCGGTCGACTACCACTAAACATAATTGACCAAAAACTTTCAAAGTCACCCACTCGACCGAGTACCCACATACTCGACCAAGTGTCTCCCAACTCGCTCGAGTACCCTTCATACTCGACCAAGTGACCACCCTAGCTACTAGGTTGGGTACTCACCAAACTCGAATGAGTAACCTTACTCAACCGAGTGATCTGTCCGAGTAATAGCCCATAAAAACACGAGTACTACACCTTCTACGTCTACGTGTTTGGTCGTGTCCACATGAATAAATAGAAAAATGAAATCATTAATAAGTTAAGAACATTTTTGGCTTATCTATGTAATTTCATTGTATTTTCCGATTTTCATATTGTACATGGTGTCCTAAGCTTTTATTGAAAATCCAATCTTACCTTAAAGTTATTATATTGTGAAATTATATGTTAGTTTTTCTACTCGGGTTTAAAAATAACTTATATACTCCTACTTAGTCCTTAATAATGATATTATACTCAGTAATCACCTGTAATATTAGGATCCATTATATTGATAAGAACTCCCCGTCCATACGAACTAGGATTCATCATACATTTTCGGTGAATTATGGCAAAAGTGTTTGGAGGTGTAAGCCAAATTTAGTGATGTCAATAATCGGGTTTGGGTCGGGTGAAGCATCACCCTCATCCATTCATCACATTAAAAACTTCTTTCATACAACCCATCAATCATTCGTGAAACTTATCATTCATCATCAGTTCATCCATCACCTGTGGATGAAACAGATTGGTCGAGTGATAAATGGATGATGACTTAATTATGTTTTTAAATCCAAAAAATGTATTCTCTAACTAATTGATTAGATATTATTAAAATTAGAGTAATTAGTATTGAGTATGTTTTAACTAAATAGTTACTTATATAGTATAAAACACAAAGTAATTTTGTGTTGACTATCTTAAGTTTTATATTAATATGTAAATATTTTCTAAAAAAAAGATGAATATCAGGTAGTGACAGATGGTTAACAAGTGGGATTGAGCTTCACCCATCATCCATCCATTTATTTCGGATTTTTATCCAGCTATTTTAATCGAGTAGATGTATATTTAGCCGGTGCGGTTGAAATTGACATCTCTAGAGCCAATGACAAGGGGGTAGGTATATCAATTCCTTCATCATATAGATCTTGAAAAGTCTTGAAAATTTGCATTTTCTACTTCTTCCAAATAAAATATGGTAACCAAACAACTAAATGTTTTTGGAATTCATAAGATTTTCAATTCAAGTGTTTTTAATGTGGCGGCCAAACAACCTATTTATCCTCCTCAATCACTAATAATCGTCATCTTCCTTCTTCACAATTAACACCATAACCATGTCACATACCACCACTAGTTCAAATATGTCATCTCTAAATTCATGGGATTTTAGAACTCATATGAATTATGAGAGCAACCAAACGCTGCCTTAGCTTGGAGAATGATTTTTTTTTTTTTTTACTGTTATTTCAGTTTTTTGAAAAACTTATGTATTTAGTTAACTAGTTTAGATCTCGTACTAATGCACGGTTCTTTTAGATAAAAAATTAGAGTGATTGACAATAAAATTATTGGAATTTAATTCCATTTGGAATTTAATTTATGAAATGTGTTATTAATAATGTTAATATTGAGAGGTATAAAAGAAAAGTTTCATCACTGTATGTATACTATTTTTATAAATGATGTAAACTAAAATACCATAAAACATCTAACATAAAAAAATATAAAATTATCAAATGTGTTTTTAAGTGTATTATGCGTCTACATATGAAAAATGAAAAAGGTTAATAATACTATGAGTAAAAAAATATCGCAGCCAATTAAATATTGTAAGAATAAATAATTTGGTAAATTATATATAAGGTGAAATATTTGTTGTGTTTCAAATTTTCAATGGTTTTGCAATTTATTTCACATGTAGGCAGACATATACTCGTAACATACTAAGATTTTATAAGCACATGTATGGCCCAATTTTAATAAAATAGTCAATTGATAATATCCCAATCCTTACAAAAGAAATTGAGCGGCAAAATTTTAGAGTTGGCTTATTCTTTTAGTAGTAATAATGGGATTGAATATTAAACTATTTCAGTCCCCTTTGCGAATATGCATTTGTGTAAATTCTACGAGACTAGTACCTTTTAGATTCAAGAACTATATTTTTGTGAAAATACTAGTTTAAGAGAAAGGTAATTTGGCGGGGCAAAGGGGTAAAATACTGGTGCGGGTATGAAAAATTCCACCCGCACAGGTCGGAAGCGAGTATGAATACACATTATAGTTAACAGATGCGGGCGAAAGGTACCCTTACTCCGCACCCAGCCCGACCATTGACATGATGACATCCCTATTCATGTTAATATGGACACTAACATAACACATTTCACTAGTGACTAGTGAGTACATACCATTTTCATAGTATGAGCGGCCATTTTATCGTTGTTATAGTACCTTTCATTTATAGAAATATATTGTATTATTAGTGATCTTTTTACCCTTTAAATCGTAAAATGATCACATATCAATTTATTACAAGACCGTATCTTACAAGGCTTTGTGAATATATAGATGGCAACAAGTGGAGAAGGCAGCAGCGATACCTGGAGTTGGCAACAAACCAAGGCACTTGAGAGAGGTTTAGCCTATTTTCCTGAGGGATGTGTTGGAAGATGGGAGAAAATTGCAGCTTTCATCCCTGGTGACAAATCCCCTCAACAAGTCATGAACCATTATCTACTCTTACTTAATGATCTTGCTGCCATTGAAGCGGGCATTCCTTCGTTAGCCAAATACCCTTCTACGGGTTCCTCCTCCTCGTATGTTGCAGCCCCCATTCACGCAGGACTTCCTTCCTTGCCTACTGTCTTCTCCACCACTGATATTGCAGGCCTTGTAGCAGAAACTCCTTCCTTACCCCAGGAGCCTGCTGATACGGATTCCTGGGACAATAATCAGACGGGAAAAAAGCGAAAAGGGGAGGCGTGGTCAGAGGAAGAGCACAAACAATTCCTTCAAGGATTGACGAGTGCTGGGAAAGGAGAGTGGAAAGTCATTTCAAGGGAGTTTGTCAAGACTCGAAATTCTACACAAGTTGCTAGTCATGCTCAAAAGTACTTTCAGAGGCTAATCAGGAATAAAGAAAACGCCAAAAAAGGGAGCATTTTCGACTTGACTTTTGAGACTGACAATGATGCTACTGATAGTACTAGTTCTGATTTAGCCGAACAGAATGAGGCACCGATGACTATCAATGAGGCGCCTTTTGTGATCAAGGAGACCCATGTAGTGATCCAGAATGTGCCTTCAGCGACCAAGGGAAAGGCCCCTCTAGTGTTCAATGACTCGCCTTTAGTGATCAATGACGCGCCTTTAGTGAACAAGGGAAAGGCGCCTCTGGTGATCAATGACGCTCCTCTAGTGAACAATGGAAAGGCGCCTCTAGTAATCAATGACGCGCCTTTAGTAAACAAGAGAAAGGCGCCTCTAGTGATCCAGGAGGCCCCTCCAGCGATCAGGAGGGTTACTTTAGTGATCCAGGAGGCGAAATGCGGGGGAATTATAGTGGCACCGAGAGTAGAGTCTCCGACACCATCACCTCTGGAAAGTTTGTGTATTGAGAGTGATGAAGACGACGAGGAATCAGGGTTGCATGACTTTTTTTCTCAGCTCCCTCCTCTGTGAATCAAGCTTATAATAAGCTGCTGCAACCAAGTGCTCCTTTATTTGACATTTTAAGTCCCTGACCACATGTTTTTTTAAGGCAGGTGACAAAACATTATGCAGAATTACCATTACTATTTTATAGACTCCATATTTGATACAATTTCATCGGTGCATCGTTTGTAATTTTTTTGCAAACGACTGATCGCCTTTTATCCAGATCTAGCCTCTTTATCTAGGGCATATATGGTTGTTTTTAGTTGATTGTGCCACCTTTCATTCAAATATCCATTCTGCTAAGCTTGGACTCTGGAGGTCAAGACTACACTAAACTAGCCAGGAATGACAAGCTAGGTACCTTGGAGGCTATAGACACACCTCTTAATCAACCGTCTCGTATTTGACACGCGTGTCCGACAGGACACTCGTGGGACACGTGCCTAATTGTGTCGGACATCGATAAAGTCGTGTGTAACTTTCTTCATTTATTTGGGCACGTGTCCATGTATTTGGCCACGTCTTGGACATGTGTTCAGGGTCTTTGGACACATGTTAGACATATTTTCAAACAGAAACAAGCTGAATTTAAGGTGAATAGTGTGCGTTGTTTTGCGATGGAGAAATGAGTTGAATTGGAGTTGAATTATACTTCTTAGACGAGGATTGAGTTGTCGTAAGAGATTGATTAGAAGATGGATTAAGGTCAATTTTTATCCTCACTTATTTAAATTTAATACATTAAATACTTTTACAAAAATAAAATCTTTCGTTTATGTAACTATAAATATATATTTTATTAAATTTAAATAACATGCACGCATCCTAAATGTTTTGAGATGCTATGACATGTGTCCATGTCCGTTTTGGTGCTACCTAGATGACAAGTAACGAAACACTAGCAGTAGCAATGCCAAAGAGCCGATTGCAGGAAAAAGAAAGGCAAAATCAACTACGAATTGTATTGCGGGAATCTTCAACCGTATTGAGTAGTTCATATATGCAAATCCGAAAAAGAATTCAAAGTATATATATACACAAAACCGTATCATATAATTTTCTTCCACCCCTAGTTAACGTCATTTTATACGCTAATTACAAAAGAACTACACCATACTTATATACGTCCATGTATAAAAATGTTTTGTGATTTGAGTTTTATAACATGTACTCAATTATTTTACTCACTGTAATCACATATTGGACACAGTTAGAAAATCCAAACAAAATGATGGAAAAAAAAAAAGAACAGGAGTCAAAATTTCAGGAGATAAAAAAGAGTCTACTTGTATAGTTCTATGGCAACACAATTCCAAATACATTTTTTTTGGCAACAGTAAAACCAAGGCTGCGACATGCCTACATGTACATGGCCTGTCTAGCTAGGACATGCATAACCTTATTTAAAGAGTGCTGTATAAAAATGCTTAGCTAGGACATACATAACCTTATTTAAAGAGCGCGGTATAAAAATAGGGTTCTGATTTTCGCAGTACACATTTTACTTATTTTAGTACACAGTTGACAATTATATCCTTCGCATTTCCCCTCTTATTTTCCCTTTCTAACTTCTTTCTAATATACTCTCTATAATAATAATAATTTCACATTTCCATTCTCCCTTAATTTAATACCACATCGATTCCGGCTAATGTTGTCGATGGCAAAATGTTTCGCGGGCAGAATGTCGGGCGGTGAGTCGTGGTGCAGTGGTCGCCGACAGTATGAACTTTGCCGGCCGACCAGACTGCCGATGTTTGATGTGGGTGGGAGAGGGTGGTGCGTGGTGGTTAGGTGGTATTTGTTGCTGTTGTGCGTGGAAAGCATAACATAAAATCTCATCAACTGACTACACTACAGCATCCCGTGGAAGCAATTTGTTGTCGATTAACAGCTTCCATGAGTATTCTTGATTGGTTGATTACACTATCAATTGACTTCCATAGAATAAGGTTGGCTTCCTTTTTTTTTATTTGGCTCATATCTTTCCCTTTCTGTCTGACCAAACGACGAGATTCCGGCGAGACAACGTCGTGCTCGTCGCCGTCGGCGAGCTACTACTAAACCACCACATCCCACATCAATACCAATAATTAACTTGAAACAAACCCTAACTAAAAAAATACAAAAGTATAATGATAATTCGATTAATTAGATGGATAATAATTAACTATAAAATTAAATATAACCATTTATAATTACAAAAATTGAAATAGATTAATAATTGAACAATAGAGAGAAGGTAGAGACTAGAGAGAATTAAGTTTGAAGATTTTTAGTAAAGGGTACTAAATGAAAAGTTAAATGCAAAATGTACTGAAAAAAAAGTAAAATACGTAGTACGAAAATAAACTAAAAAATAGATCTTAAGCATGGAAAGGAAAGACTGATTTGTCTAATGTCTTCTAAGATTCCAAATACATTCAGAGTTCAGAAATGATACTTAATCACCAATCTTAGGGTTCACAAATAGGGGGATCAACAGCTCAAGACAACAAACTTACATATAGCTTTCAGTGATCCATTACAAAATCTGACAATTCTACAAATGTGTACAAGAATTCCAACACAATTCTACCTATGATCACTGAGATTTGGGACCAAACTGCTGCAAAAAAACGGTGTCACCTCCGGTCTTAAACTAGTTCGGAGCCTCCTTATCAGCTTCCTGCCAATGATAAAAACAGAATCAGGCAACAAAATGGCAATCACAAACTCTTGTATGAGAAGGTATCACGGTAGAATTATATGAGGCCGCCAATTTATAGTTACTGAACAGGGCTTTATTGGTCTGATCCATCAAGTAAATGATTTGTCACGAGCTAATTTTAGTGTAACACCGTCTATAAGGAAACTTTTCTAAACACAAATTCTCACATGAGATTGTTTTACAATAAGTTAGCCGATAGTTGAAGTGAAACGTAAAAATGAGACTCACCCATTCATTGGAATGTTGAGCTTAGGAGTTAGTAGTAGCAATAGCTGAATCGTCGTTGGAGCTTGAATCTCGTTCAGGACCTGAACCGCTTCTTTTCTTTGTTGCTTCGTCAGCTAGCTTATTACTTCTATGTCTTTTAAGCCTAAACTCAAAACAATGTTATGTAAGATCACTAAGAAGCAACCAGAAAGAAAAGCAAGTGGTTGCATTTGTTTGATTGAGCTTAAGCATTGCCCGGAAATTAACAGCTCTCAGTTCAGTGAAATAACTAAGCTGAGTTCCTAGGAATTCACACACGGATCACGTTCAGTAAAAGGTGACGTTACAGTTTTTCATGTCTACTTACCTTTGGCCTTTGAGAAGACCTAACAAACGGGTAATTTGGGTAGGGTTTGGGTTAGGTGTTTATAATTGTGGCCCCACCAGAAGCACCGCTATTGGGTAGACCTGACTCAAATGAGCCGCTACAAACACGAAAATGAGTTGGCCCAAACAAGAGTTACTCTACTCTTGGTCATGGCAATTCCATCAAAATATAAGTTTACAATAGAAAGAAAGCATATCATACCTAACAGCCGATATGTATTTCTCAACTATTTTCATCTCGTCATCGTCAAAACTAAACCATTTATCATTGGGGGAAACTTCTTGAATGCCTCCCACATCTGCAAGGGTTAGGACAACATAAACTATGCAGTTAGAATGTATGAAAACACACCATAACAGTCCACAGTGCACATTCATTAAATGCAACTGCATAAAGAGGTCACAATTCAGAAATCCATACAAAATACAGCAAAACTGACTGACCTTGAAGTAGTAGGCTTGCGTCACCTAAGCCTTTCAGTCTCCAGTAAACACGGCCATCGTCATCTAAAATGATTGGCTCTGTCCTTGCAGCATCTGATCTTAGTCTCTCTATACACAACAGATTTTAAACAAACGTAGGCTGTCATTCAAGGAACGAAGGAACGTTTTTCATTGGAATATACCAGTTTGACAGATCAAAAACATCATTTGAAACTTTCAATAACTCTGAAGTGCTAACAACATCAACACCAGCAACAACAACACATGTTGTAACAAGGGAACCAACTTGCACACAACAGTTATTACAAAATACACAAATGTCTGTGCATGAACAAAAAATAAGATTGCAATAAAGGCCACAAGAGAAGACATACTTTTTGATACCACTCCCATCGCATTGGAGATTTCTTCTTGAACTCGTTTAGTTTCTGCTTTAATCTCTGAAACAATGGAGTCATGTTCAGATAAAGTAAGAGGTGCACCGTTTTTTGCCATAAGCGCCTTAGCAATATCCTCTTGCAGCTTGCGTTTTACCAGCTTTTCCTGCATGACATAGAGATTTTAGAATTGAAGCCATAATTGCAACTGTTATTAATGATGTTGAATAAACGCATCACCTTCTCCTTCGCTGCATTCAGGCTCTCCTTTGCTTCCTTCCCTTCCTCAATAAACTTCAAGTTTTGCTCCTCTATGCAATCCCTCAGTAGTCTAGAGAAACAGAAATGAGTTACTTATCACAGTTGACCGTAGGAGTGAGTTACCTTCACAGTCTAGAGAAACAGAAACGATCCCTCCATTTCTCTCCTCTATTTCAAATCATATAATCGAACTACTCTCTATTTCACTTTAGAAAAATCTAGACATAACTAATTTATAAGAAAATTTGCGTTTTGAGATGTATCTTATTTTAGTACTATATAATTGAATCATGGCAACTCCGAAAGTTAGGTTATATACTAATGTGCAACACTCGAACCCAAATATAACATAACTGGTGACTAGTACACTTACACAGTAGAAAGTGTTTCATCACATAGAAATGTCAAAAGTCTGAGCTTTTGGGAGGAATCCAGCAGCTCATATCTATCAGAACCTTTGTCAAACCAATCTTCAGGTATATCTTCTGGTGCCAGTACAGCTTGGGCTAGGTATCTCCTTAAAGCTAATGTGCAAGAATCTTCGTCATTACTTGGGCTGGCAGGCGACCTAGATAACACCGGGATGATAAATTACTACAATGTCAAGTTTTATAAAAATAGCTTTCCCTATGTTCCCCAAATAAGAGAGAGATTACTCTTATTTAGTCAATCGTTTGATTTCCTTTTACGAATGTTTTGTACGGTTGAAAATCGATGGCACGGGCAGGATCTAAAACATAGATTGAACATTAAGAGGGATGCAGGTAAATAAATAATGCATTTAGCCACAACGGAAATAACTCACTCCTCTGACTGTTCATCTGAGTCTACTTCCATGAATGACAAGAGGTGGGTAATAAACTGGGCAGAAGATGAACTTTTAAATCTGCGTCTTCGCCCACATAATATATCTCGTAGCACATTTTCAGGCTGCCCCTTCCTTATCTTAAGAACCTGTAAGTGTCAAATATGACTATCAGATAGAAAAACAAGGTAACTTATGTTTCCTATCTGTGCATGACAGCATGAGTATATTGTCCATGTATAAATGGATAGTAGGTCTTCTGCAAAAGCAGCTGCAACCTATCAAACCGTGACTAGACGAGTCTCAGTGAGGCACCAGTAAAATCATCTTCAAAACCAAAAAAAATGGGAATTCATGCGGAAAATTTAATTTTGAAAATGGGAAGTTTAAATCTGAGTCTCTGTAATTCATGAGGCAAGCATTCACCTCGGTACCTCACTTTATTACATGCCTTTTAAAGCTAAGCACTAACACTCTAACCGCAACATTTTCAGAACTTGGAAGCAACCAATACATTAATTTATGATAGCTCCAAGGTAACATACTTCTTATCTGCTCTGTGAAAGACGAAGTAAAGAAAGTTTCAGAATTAATCAATTACCTCGCCAAATGAAGAGCAGAACTCCAAAAACTGCAAAACATAACCACCGTCTTGAGGAAGCAATTCAATCCCAGCCACATTGGTTAACAAAGTGCCAGGAGGCAAGGCCACATTTAAAGCATCATCAAAAATACTTGCATCTACATTGACCTCGTTTTTCTTTGTTTTTCCCTCTGCTTGAACTTTGGTCTTCTTCTCTTTCTTAGCTACACAAACAACCACACCATTATCAAGATCCATCTTATCTTCTTTATTGGTATCAACTTGAGGGGCATGAGATTTTTTTGGACTGCTTTTCACTTTGCAAGTCTTCTTATCATCAGGCTTGTCTTGCTTGGATTCATGTGGGAGAAGGAATTTCCGAGGACTTCTTCTCAAAACAGTCACCACATTGTCTTTTTTAGGAGTACTCACAATTTCTTTTACTGTAGGAACTTCATCCTTCTCCTTCACTATATCTTTCTTGGTTTTCTTTGCCTTTTTCACATTCGGACCTAAATTTTGGGTGTTTGAATTCATCTTACAAGTTTCGTCACTAGAGTTCTCCTTCCCTCGTTTCTTTGGAGAGCTAACCATGTGATCCTATCAGCAAATCAATGGTAAAAAAGAAAATAAGCTACTTATCTAAACTAATGCTCTTGAATCGTGAAAATTTATAATGAAATGCTATAACATGATTTTTTGAAATAAGACACCTTAGAAACATGCATTAGATTGAATACCGCTTTAGACAAGTATTTCTCACAAACTATAGACCAGAATCATGTCACACCTTAGCTGAGCCTGTTGTCTCTTTGGGGGATGACACCTTGCCTTTAGCAACCACCTCTTTGCTAACATTAGGGCCTTTAACATTCAACAACTGAGAAACTGAGGAAAATCCGGTCGCTTTGGCTGTGTGAACTAAAATACCAGTGGGTTGGTGACCCTTCTTTTTCCTGCCATGGTTTGCAGTGTACACCATCAATGAAGGTTGAAGACGCAAGACGGAAACAATAAGAAGAAATTACATAAACAAATTGCACAAATGAAAGAACAGAGGAATTACATGCAGAAACTGCAGTTGCATATGTCTCTACACTTGGGACAATGCCAATCATCACAAGTTGCCATCTCTTCAGCATTCTCACCGTATCTAGTCAGACAACACACGTTAGCTTAACCACGCTCAAAACAATTGTAAATTCACGATTACATAAAAGTAAATTTTATACCTATTAAGGAGACACTTGTGACAAAACATTATTGTACACTGCTTTTCATTCTTCATGTTCTTGCATCTAGCTGTGATGTCCATGGTTTTTTGACGGCACTACAAAAATCAAGTGCAATTCTCAGCAAGCAGGTTCATGATTATGATGATAAGAATACTAACTAACAAACTGAAATCATGATGTAATAAAGAAGAAAGACTTAATAGACTAGCAATCATTTGAGGTAATCCTCGACACAATTATCATTGAGGGTTATCGACAGATAATCTATTTGTGTTAATAACAAAGAATTAACCCTCCACCTTGCGTACGTTCACTACTATCTTACTCAACATCAACAACAAGTCAACAACAACATTACCCCAGTGCCTCAATGGCTCCCACAGATTGCGGGGTAAAGGGGGGTCAAATGTAGACAGGCTTAGTGTCTTACCCTTGTGTAAGAAACACAAAGAGACTGTTTTCAAATGACCCAATATGAAAATTGCGTCAAAAACTACTACCTACTCAACATCATTCTAACTAAAGCAGCAACTATTTCTCCAACTCGGAGTCTTTTTATCTCTATCATTTACACTCGAATCTAAGAATGCTACCATTTTTGGTACAATCACTACACCACACATTAACATTACCTTGAGTAGCAAAATCTAGTAATGATATAATGTACATCAACCTAGTTTCTTACAAACAAAGAATCCAATTATATTTGACAAAAATATTAATTATATATACCAAGATCTAACCAACCAAAATAATCATATAGTCTAAATAACATTATGACATTATAACTAAGCACTACATAATCACATCTTTTTAGAGCAAGAGATAGCTCACGTGTTAAGAACACTCTTAACAAAACCATAAAGTTGGTGTTTTGATTCTTACCCGCATTGTACTAATTTGAACCAAACAAAAAACAAAAAAAAATCACATTTTTAATAACTGGGTTTATACATTAAACATCAAACATCAAACAATTTAACAAAAGATGACAACTTTACTATTAACAAAAGAAATCTTGCAGTTTAAACAAAACCCTAATTTGTGATGATTTCAAAATAAAACAAGAATAAAAGAATACCTGATGACAAGTTTTGCCATTTTGAGAATCATAAATTCGACCACCAACAACCCTAACACCAGGACACTTAGTACGTTTCTGTGGTTTTTTGGTCTCCATTTTCTTAGATGCAGAAACAGGACTTGAAGATACCGCCATTAAATTTAAACACCTTTAATCGTAAAATAATTGAGAGAATAGTGTGTAGAAAGTTGAGAGTGAAAAAAGGGGGAGATTTATGGGGTGTTGAAGTATGAATAAGGTGATTTAATTGAATTAATGGAGGGAAGTGTAATATTAATGGCGGGAGAATTTGCAAGGTTTTCAAGTTTTTTGGGAGAAGTGTAATGGCGCTTAACTCAATTTTCCAAACATTTTGTTTGTTTTGGAATCCTACAAAATATATTCCATTATTTTGGGCTAGGTATTAATGGGCTTATTGACCCGTCATCGTTGTAACATAACCTCGATAAGATGAGATGCTCTCTTTTTGGCCTATTAAAGACTCACTTAAGCCCAAAAGAAGATGATCTTGTTATTAAATAGTGAGCGAAATATCCCATTTGTTCTTCTTCCTTTCTACTTTTTGTTCTCCACTAAAAAAGACGTCACAAGGCACTTCTTGTGACGGCTTATCTTTCTCTTTTTCAATTTCGCTTTATAGAGCAATGTTATATTCAGGGAGAAGGTAAATTGGTCAACGAGATTAAAGGATTATCCGATGACTTTGACCGATTCATCATCAAATACCCCAAGTGGATGCTTGACGGATATATCGGCCTATTCGATGTTCATATTAGTGGGTTTAAGATCACTTATACCTAGACGCTTGCAACACATGCAAGAGACTCACACTTACACCTAAATCACACATGCTCCTGAGCTTCACTTTAACAACCGTATAGTACACATAAACTAATAACTATCATGGTCACTTAGCCTCCAAAACATTATACTGTATTAAAGAGGATAGCCCAACCCGACCTCCCCACAGGCCGGTTCAGGGCCACTTTATTTTAGCCCGACCCGCCACATACCATGGGTTGGTCAAGAGTGTCCTTTAAACAGCCCAACCCGCTGCTTACCCGGCCTGGCCCACCCAACAGCCACATCTACTCAACACTCAAAGTCACACAACCACCAGTCCACCATATAAACGAATGCGACTTAAATGTACTTGCTTGCTTGATTGTCAATTGTCAATTGTCATAGTCGTTAACTCCCTAAACCACAAGTGGTCGAACTTTGTCAAACTTTGGGCCCAATCGGCCATGGCCCATGGACACGTAGTTGCAGGGCCCAACAAAAATCTATGCCAGTCAATCAACTGCTTATGGTATTCAGTTACCCACACGTGGCAGTATACCAGTGGCCCTCATGGATAAGAGGATCACCCATTTGATTTCCAAAAAAAAAACCCACACATAAATACATTAATGGAACCTCCAATTATTACTGTCCTACTGAATATTGTGTGTACTTCAGTTCCACTCATACAGGAACTCCTTGTTCACTTTTGTTCTATGATTTTCCCAGGTATACTATCTTATCTATTCATTCTATAATAATAAGCCTCGCTTGTCACCTCTCTCGCACTTGTTCTCCCACTTACAACTTCTGTGAGGATGCTTGTAATGAAAAATCTCCGTTACATATGAGAATTTGTGTTCATTCTATGCTTTACTTTCTTGCACTATGTTATTTAAAGTCCATATATATAACAAGCAAAAAGGTATGAGCAGCTCATAGAATGTAAGTTAGCTTAGCTAATGAAGTCATTCAGATGTCGATAATTCATGATCACGGTTCGATCAACTCATTTTAATGACGGGGTAGAAACTAGAAAGTTGAAACCATACTTAGGTAAGAAGTCCTCAATGCTACAAAAACATGAAAATGAAATGAAATTTAATATCAATTAACTTGAGAAATTCATGTTTGTAGTATAAACTTGAATTATGATCATAACATTTGTATATTTTTGTAATGATCAGGTAAGAAGTCCTCCATGCAAAAGCCTTGAAATTTGGTTGATTGAATTATACATGCAAGTATCATAATCGAGGATCGATCAAATGGACGCAGTTCCATCTTTAACAAGAAAATACGCTTCAATTGGCTTCTCTACAACACCAAGAAACCATTTCTGTAAGGAAACTATCAACAGATTAATTAGTTTTGAGTTTCATGGTGACACTTCTACAAGAGCAAAGAATAACAAGGTTATTGCAAAATGTTTCAAGGCAAGAACATATAGATTAAACAGGAATATCTTATGTCCTTTATATTATGCCTCGGAGTCCTCGGAAGGCGGGAGTGATAGTATCTCCAAGACGGAAGATCAATGCCGTCAAGCTCAAGCAAGCAAGGGATTAGAGTCTTTGGAAAGATACATTGCCATACTTAGAGAGGGTAACATGCACTGTCTTTCTTACCATATAACTCAAACATATTACGTATAACTAAAAAATTACTCAAAAACTCAGTTATATATTAAGTCTGATGTAATACATTCGAATAATCGTTTTTTCCATTTCCCTTTGGATAGATACAAAATCAGAAAATGGTCTGCCGTTTACTGCTAATAGAAAACCGTTGAGAATGACAGAAGACACAACGGTTACTTATAAAAATGTGACGAAACAAAGGAGTAATTACACCACCACGGAATCCAAATCATCTCCTATGTTAACTGTGAAAGAAAGTGCAAATCTATACTTGATGTAAGCTCTCTTATCATCAATCATCTTTTTTTACATCTTTTTAATACGATTCTCAAAAAGACCATGTTACAGCGTACCGAATTGTATTTGTCTACTCCGGTCTGCGTACTCATTTATTGATATGATTAAATGAGGTGCGTAAGCTACTCTATGGCCTATACCGTTTTTACAGAAGACCAACTGCTTGCAAATTAATCCTGTGTTTTGTTTGAACCTGCAGAAGTATACTGATTTCAATGAATATCGCGGTGTTTCTATTCGAGATAGCAAGCCCTATAAAGAATTCCGACAACAACCTCTGGTCACTGCCTTTGATGTATGGCGCTAAGGTTAATGATTTGATCATGGTTGGAGAATGGTGGAGGCTTTTCACACCCATGTTTCTCGTACATCCTTTCTTCATTTTATCACCTAAATCCCTTTATGAGTTTAAGATTGTTCATTCATTTACTAAACATTGTGATTTATGAAGCATGCTGGATTTGTGCACGTTGCGCTTAGTTCATGGGTCCTTCTCTCGTTCGGTCCTCAAGTTTGCAAGGGATATGGAGCCTTTACATTCTTCTTGATTTTTCTACTTGGAGGGATTTCTGGAAATTTCACAAGTTTCCTTCATACTTCGGACCCTACTGTTGGCGGATCTGTAAGGATTTTGGCCATCTTCGTTGTTTATATACTTTGGCAAATTTTCATTTAAGACGTGTCAAATATATCCACGTGAGATGAATTAGACATAAACAGAATCCATAGGGGAAAAGCAAAACATTTGTGTTACTTGCCCATGTAGTATGACATTTGACCAGTCTCAAGGAAAACTAACGGATATACTAATCTTACACGCGATTTTGGCCGTAGAAAGTTAGTATACAATGTCTCGAAGGCTAAATGTAAATAACAGTTTTTGTGAGGTAGCGGGCAAATTAGGAATACAATCAGCTGGCTGTAGGGCGGTGGCAACAACATTAGGCCAATAGAACAAAGTCTGACCATATACGGGATGATTACTGAGGCCGATCAACTGTGTGCAACTTATTGGCTTGAATTGTGTAGTAAATATATTTTTATACTGTTGATTGTATTAACTGATTCACGTACAATGTCAGGGACCAGTTTTTGCTGTTATTGGGGCGTGGCTCGTTTATCAAGCCCAAAATAAAGACGTAGCTGGCAAAGAAAACTTTGAAAGCATGTTTCAAAAGGCTGTAATTGCTACCGCTTTTAGCTTTGTTCTAGCAAACTTTGGGCCTATTGACAATTGGTATGTTGCTCGTTTTCTGACGACAGCAAGCAACTCCGCTTCAAAGGTTATTGTGTATCAAGCCAAATACTCGTTTACATAATTACCCAAATCATTTAATTTAACGGGTATTTAGATTGGTACAACAATAAACTTTCATCATACGGATTTTGTGTCTAGGATTATAACTTGACATAATACATCATACTAAGCCGATGTCAGTTGATACTTCGAGACTAGAATCTCGACACCAAATTATTGATTATAAAGTTAGTCATTGTTACGTATATATGACAGGACAAATCTGGGTGCAGCAATATCAGGAATCATATACGGGTATTTCACAAGTCCGGCTGTTGAAATAGATGATGCATCAAGTAGTACCTGTGGTACTGGCATACGCAATAGAATCAAAGAAGAAATCACACTTAGAAGAACCCCTGCTACTCCTTGTAAATCACTACTCATTTTTGCTCTCTTTGTTTCTGCTTTCAGTTCTTTGCTTTTATTCACCGAGTCTCCACTCGAAGAGCTCGTCCAGATTGCCGAGTCTCCTTATTAGCGGTATTGATAGCCTTTGTAATATAACGCTCGAGATTAGACCTGTATAACTGATTTCGAGATCAAGTCTTATAATGTACATTTACCATGGGTACAATAATGTACCATTTTGGATGAAATTTTGTTATATAAAGTGATAGATTGCATAAATATTTGGTCTTTAACTTTCACTTTCTCATGGTGAGCTTCATTTCAAATTTCCTACTATGAAGTACTCTGTATTTTAGACATAAACAGATGAACAATGAGCTACTTGACCTAGTTTGTATACAAGAAAATACAAGTACAACAAAATTACAGGATAAACTGGAAGAATTTACTGTAAGTTTTGCTCCCCCGTCTCAGCCAACAGTTATCACATGGATCCTGTTTAATTTGTCTTAACGAGTATATTAAAAATATCAATATTTGATATTTTTAACAAGTGTGCAAGTAGAGATATTAATGAAATGAAATAATATATATCAATAAACATTTGATATCACAACATCTCATATTCACGTCAAATAGGCCACATGAAAGTTGTAAATACTTAATATCCAACTAGATAACTCGATACCCAAGTCATATAAGAACATAAACGTCAAATCTATTATAATCCAACAAGGCAACATGGCCCCATATCTCATGTCATATGCTGCCTCGTTGAAAATTATTAGTATTATCACAAAATCATAAAATTATATATTAGTAAGAATAAAATAAAAGTAAGATGCATGACGAAAAATATGTTCATCAAGCAAGAAACGAACCTAAAGAACCTCGGCCATGACATCAGCAATAGTGCAAAATTCAGCTTTAGCTGAAATGCGAGCAATCGAGAGACCCACGAAATAGGATTACGACCAAGATAAACAATATAAGCTCTAGTTAATATGTAGTTGTCCTTGTCACATGTCTAATCAGCATCACAAAACGCATAGATAACAGAAGGCAAGTAAGCATGTAATTGAAGGCCAAGGTCATGATGAGTGCCTTTAAGCAACCGTAATAGACATTTAAGTGCGAACCAATGACACTCCTTGGGGTCATGGATGAATTGGGCAAGCTTATTAACGACGAAGGCTATGTAAGGGTGAGTTAACGAAAGGTATTGAAGCGAACTAATGATACCTCGGTAATCAGTGTAGTTGGAGATGGTTGGGTCATCTGATTTGGTTAATTAGTGGCGAGTAAGGGGCAAGAGGGGTGGGTGTCAGTTTGCAGTCAAGGAGATTTAGCGTAAGAGTAAATCATTTATGTATTTAGTTTGGGGGCTTAGGAGACCATGGGGGTTATGGGTGACCTCAACACCGAAAAAGTGTGATGGGGGCCGAGATATTTTTACGAGAAACGAGAGTGAATGTGAGCAAGAAATTGAGTGATATGAGGTGACGACGATCCGATGACAATAATGTCATTATATTGACATAGACTAAAAGATAAAGACGGTTAGAGGAACAAGTAAAATATATAGAAAAGAGACGAATCAGATATAGAATTTGTGGGACTAAAAGAGAGGAGATACGAGTGAAGTTCATTTAACCAGGCACGAGGAGCTTGTTTAAGACCGTAAATGGCTTTTTGTAGTTTCCAAACATGATTAGGAAAGGAAGTAGTTTTAAATATGGGAGGTTCGAGACATGTAAACAATCTCAGAGAGAGCCTTGTAGAAATACATTGCTGATATTGAGATGACGGAGAGGTCATTGGTGGGCTATGGCGAGAGAGAGGCTGAGACGAATTGTATATGGCTTGACGACAGAGCTATAGGTTTCAGTGTCATCAAGGCCCGGGCGTTGATGAAAGCCTTTGGCTATTAGACGAGCTTTTAACTTGTCAATGGAGTTGTCTGAGTTATATATAC
Source organism: Heliosperma pusillum (assembly GCA_022085475.1). Classification (NCBI taxonomy): domain Eukaryota; kingdom Viridiplantae; phylum Streptophyta; class Magnoliopsida; order Caryophyllales; family Caryophyllaceae; genus Heliosperma; species Heliosperma pusillum. The sequence goes on along the minus strand of JAIUZE010001924.1, from coordinate 111,233 downwards.
TTGAATCAAAAACCCTAATTACAACGTTTTATTCCTATCAAGACCTTGGAACTCCGCCTCCATAGTGCGCGCCATCGAGGGTTAAGAATATCTTTTTTGATGGTAGAAGGAAGAGGATTTGAGGAGGAGGTAAGGGACGCATCTTTAGCGTATTTGGGATTTGGTTTGATAATGTTATTAGTGAGACGGGTAACCACATGTCAAGGTGGAAATATAGATGTCGAGGTCAGAGGAGGGCTGGCCGTGTGGTAGAGGGATTGTCCATAACCATGATAAAAAAAAGGTCGATGGATTCAAGGAAGGAGTGCGGACATGCGAGGTGGTAGAAGAGTGAGAAGAGGGAGGCGTGGTAAGGTGTCCACATCATTGACATGGAGGACATAAGGTCGAAGTAAAGGAATCGCAACTTAGCACCATGATGTTTGTGAAGGTATGTTAGGGGCATGAGAGGTAGTGAGGGTAGAACAAGGGAACAATGTTTCAACGATTTTTAAGAGACGAGAAGTGTAGAGACAGTTATAATACCAAGCAGTGATAAGCACTCTGAGATGGAGAACCACCATAATAACGCAAGGAATGGAACAAGGTAGAGTTTGTGGGGAGTGTAATGGCGAAGCCGTGGAGAACATTCCAAATTAGTATTTGATCGTTGGCTCGATACCATATAAGCTAAGAGAACAATTACAATTATAAAAAGATTAAATTTATTAACAAGAGAATACAACTTATTATTTACTTCCTCCGTTCCAATAGGTTCTATACGTTTGCTTTAGGCACAAAGATTAAGAAAAAGCATACTGATATGTTAAGTTACCTAAATACCCTCATTGTACTAGACTAGAGTTGAATTGTCAACTTTGTCCAACAAAGAAAAGGTGCTCAAATTTTTGGCAGGTTGAAGAGCAAATTATTTTGGCCCCAAAATTTTCCCTCCAATAATTCCCAAAACAATTAAACTCAAAATTTCATTGTCAATTGTATTTCCCTCCAATTTTTCATGTTTACATTTTTTCTCTTAGCCTACTATAAATACATGCAGTACTAACACTAATTATTTCATGTTTACATCTTTTGCTACTAAATTCAAAATTACAGCATTACAAAAAAAATGGCATTCCATACACCATTTGTACCACCACGACAAATACCTAACTCAGCTATAACACCCGAAAGCATGGAAAGGAGCGTGGGCAAGGGCATTCACCGTGACCACCACGAGTCACCAAGTGCAACATCAAGCAGGGGCAGGGGCGGGGTCATCCCACTCGACTCAGCAACGACATCGACTAGCATGAGCAGGAGCAGAGGCAGGGGCATGAGCAGGGGCAGGGGCAGTAGCAGAGGCAGTAGTAGAGGCAGAGGCAGAGGCAGAGGCAGGGGCAGGGGCCAGATTCCACCACAAGTCAGCCAAGAGCATCAACGACAACGATCTTTTCTAACAAATTGGTTAGAAAGACACAACGAAAGTACCATCGAAACAGCCGCATCGAACACTGAAGTGCATATCCCACCAGTAACTCGCATCAAACAAAAGAGGCTCACAAACAAAGAAAAAAGTCAAATATGTCAAAGAATGACATTAAGTTACAAAAGTGAGAAAATCAAACATGGATTAATAAACGAACTCGGTAGAGAATACAGAGTCACAAGACTAGTAATCAGCAAAATTTGGAAAACTAGTAGTGAAACAATGCTTACTCGAAAAGGTTATACCCGCATTTAAGGCCAAATGGCCAGAGGGTGCTTCTAGGAGGATCTTTATCCAACAAGATAATGCTAAAATCCACATACTAGGGCCAGACACTGATTTTGTACATGTGGCTAAGAGTGATGGATTTGATATAGATATGATACAACAACCCCCCAATAGCTCCGACTTGAACATCTTAGACTTGGGATTTTTTAGGTCAATTCAAACACTACAATACAATAAATCTTCAAAAACAATTTGCCATTTAGTGGATTCTGTTTTAAGTGCCTTTGAAAATGTTAGTAATGATAGTTTAAAACATGTTTGGGTTTTACATCAAGCATGCATGAATGAAATCATGAAAGAAAAGGGAAGCAATTCATACCCACACCCACATCTAGGAAAAAACAGAATGATAAGGGAAGGACAATGGGAAGATCAATTGAAAGTCAATATTGGGCACATGAAAAAAGCTTTGAACACATTGACTGAAAGTGAGGCAACATTAGAGCCTATAGGTGAAGAAACAACAAGTAACAATCAAGATGCAGTGGTTATTGATGAGCATGATGATGCTCATTATGATAGCACATGATGAGTGAACAAGCAACACAAACAGTAAGTTTTTTGAATATGATGAAGCAAGTGGGTAAGTTTTTAAATGAACAAGGAAGAAGAACAAAATCTTTTTGTACATTCAGAAACTTCTTAATGCAAGGTGAATCAATTAGTTTTTGTATTGATATATTGTGGGAATGTAACTTTTTGTAATGCAAATGGAAAACAAGCGATATAAGCAAGTTATGTAAAGCTGAAAGATGAAACTTTTTGTAAGTCAATTCTCAGGCAAGGATGATTAATGCCTTTCATCATTGAATTGACAATTATGGAAACAGATGTAATGCCTCCAACTAGGTCAAATAGAGGTGACAGTTTAAGTAGATTTATGTTCATTCTACAACTTAAAGCCTCCATCACTATTCAACAAGTGTTGGCATTTACAAAGTCTCAACAGAATCACATAGGGCATAGAAGTTCATTTTATTTTACATAGGCAACAGAGGTCATCAACAGAATATTAAATCACCACCAGCAATATTAAACCAACAGTATAGAATAGTGTAAACAAGATAGTGCCACCATAATACTGGTATTAGTACAAGCAACAACACACAAATATTAGAATAGTGTCAACAAAATAGTTCACACCAGTCTCAATGATGGTAAACAACCAGCAGCAGCACACAAATATTAGAACCAATACACAAGTATTAGTACAAGCACACAAATATTAGTACCTGCACAAAAATATTAAACCGCCAGCAGCAATATTAAACCAGTACCTATACATAAATGTTCCACCAGCAGCAGTACGACAATATCAGAACATCAGGCAGAAAAATTACATAAGGCAGCAGTACCAGCATTCATGTACGTATAAAATCAGCAGCAACAATACATACTTCCAGAAACACAAAGCAGGTTAAAGACCAGCAAATCCCCATACACAGTATGTAAAACCAGAACAACATAAAACCAGCAACAGTTCTATGTTCGACGGATTATAAACCAAGGTTCCACAAATTAAGATACTACATCATCCTCCAATAAGTTTTCACAACATTAAAGTACTTCATCGTCCTCACAAATTAAGTTACTACACAAAATAAGTAGATAAAACAAATTAGAAAATTAAAGCATCTTACTGCGCTTAGGAAGACTAGATGAAACCTCATCTTCCTTCCATAAGTTCTCACCGCGATTATATGCATAATCAGTGTCAAGAGACCCATCATACACCACCTCATCACCCTCACCATTTAATCTGACATAGTCACCATCTTCATTAAGATAGGCATCTTTCCAACCTCGATAACCCACTTTGTTGTAGTCAATCATCTCCCTTCTTACCAACTCGGAAGAAGTACACTGATCATCATCATCATATCGAAACACCTCATCCGGGTCGAGTTGATTAACATCAAACTCTTCTTCAACCTTCTCCAAAACAGCCTCCCTCTCACTACTCTTCTCAACCACAAACTCAGCCTCACCCTCCTTAACATCAACCACCTTCAAATCTGCCGCCTCACCCTCCACCACAACATCCTCCTTCTGACAAACCCCCAGATTATCTTTCCCCATACATGCAGTTAGGGTGGGTAGATAATATTATAAGGGTAAGGGTGTCATTTTAGGTGTAATAATATGACCCCAAATGGAAACGTATACAATTAAATGAAACGGCCCAAAACGGAATACGTATACAACCTATTGGAACAGAGGAAGTATAATACAAGACTAGTAGGTTAAGGTGTGGGATTTGTATCCGTATACAACCCTTTAAATCGACAGGATTATAATGAAAATTAACTTATAAGATTAATAGTCATAAACAAAATTGCATAAGACGAAGGGATTAAGAAATAACCTTTAGTCCTTGCGATAAAGGTCTAAGAACAAATACCAAAATAGGTATTCTCCTAATCAAAACACCCTAGATGGAACAAGATATGCCTTGAGATTGCTAGAACTCTTGAGAAACCGTTTTCTCTCTTTTTGTGAATTATGTGATGGTGGAGGCTCAACTTGTGATTAGGGTTCCTTCAAGAAGAACTAAAATAGGGAAACCAATTCCTTTATATAGTCCCCTATCACAAGGTATCCTAGTGTAATTAGGAAAGGTATTTTCTTTCCTAAAAACCCTCCATATGGCCGAAATTTTAGAGTATTATAATACTTTATTTTCGGTTCATATTTAGCTATTAATATATTGCAATTAATATCCGTATATTATTAATTATAAATATCCGTATATTTACAATTTTACTAATTCAACATATCAGTTTATATTTAATTTAGCTTGCAATATATATGACAATTAAATATAACCTTTTATATTTAATCGCGAATTACTGTTAATTCGGCTAAACAACATTATTTAATCTGTATTAAATAATTTTTTATCATCACATTGACTAACCGTTTAGTCAAAAACACTGACTAACCTTTTAGTCATATTATAAGGCATCAATATAATTATTTTCTCAAATAATCATATCTCTCGAACACATCCAATAGGTGTGACTTTTAGGGACCAGTTGATTACCGCCATCAGTATGACAATAACGTCAAACTTATCTAGCAAGCCAACCGTTATTGATAAACGTTAATCAACTGATTATTATACGAAGTATACCCTGTGAACCTACAGAGATTTATTTATGTTATTGCACTAACTGTGGAGGACACTGGCTCCAACAATCTCCCACTTGTCCGTACAAGTGTATGTGCGATAACCGATTCTCATATCCATATATAAATTTCTCCCACTCAATGTAAACCAATTTGCAAAGTCCGTATTTACAAAGGTCGTAGTTTACAAGTGATCTGTATCAAGAGTGGTTTTCCCGACTAGAGAGTAACTCAACTGATAAACGAATCTTATTCGAGCATGACCATGCATTTCAGTTACAGCTCCTCGAGTGGCCCTGAGAAATAACATATCCTGATAAAGGTTGGATATTTTTCTTTTCAACCATCGAACTTCATACACAAGCTCATATGAATGGACCCAGTGAAAATCTACTTATCTCGCTGTTAACGGCGACCATGAGAAAGAAACCAAAGTCACCCAAAAACTGCCTTTATCTCAAGAGAGCAGTCGATAGTTGCAAAAGAATCGATCTCTTGGAACCTATGGATGTCCTATCCACGACTGGCACCTAAATTTGATCCGAAACTTTATGGACTCCATAACGATCGTCACAAAACTTCCTGCGAGGTATCAGTATATCCCGCATATGTGATCGATCAGTCAACTGTTTGACTTATGGCTCGTTGAACCCACCATCAATCGACGTCACAATATAATCACCAGAGTTATCAGCTCATGTAGGTGATTACGGACCAAAACATATATAAAGTAATTCAGTTCACTTTGTGGTGTTCAATGGTGTCTGTACAACCCACATGAAAAACAATATATCAAACAAAACGATGATTTTATTAATAGTTTTATGAAAAGATACAGATGTCTAATCCATAAAAAACAACTAATACAACTCAGGAACACGTTTGATTCCCATGGAAATAACGTGCCCTACATGCTTATCATATCTTAAAGGTTTAGTGAAAGGATCTGCAACGTTATTATCCGTGGCAATCTTATCTATCACTATCTCCCTTTGCTCCACATAATCTCGTATCATGTGAGTCTTCCTTTGTACATGCCTTGACTTGTTGCTGGACTTGGGCTCCTTAGCCTAGAAGATGGCACCACTATTATCACAATAGATGGTGATCGGATCATTCGAACTAGGAACTACAGTTAGTCCTTGTAAGAACTGACGCATCCATATAGCTTCCTTCGCAGCTTCTGAAACAGCATAGTACTCGGATTCAGTCGTAGAATCTGCTATAACATTTTGTTTGGAGCTTTTCCAGCTGACCGCAGCGCCATTAAGAGTAAAAACGAATCCAGACTGAGATTTTGAGTCATCTCGATCCGTTTGGAAGCTAGCATCTGCGTAACCGATTGCGCATAGCTCAGTGTCACCTCCATAAGTCAATACCCAATCCTTAGTCCTCCGTAGGTACTTAAGGATATTCTTAACAGCCATCCAGTGTTCTTCACCTGGATTGCCTTGGTATCGACTAGTCATACTCAATGCATATGCCACGTCTGGACGTGTGCATATCATGGCATACATGATCGATCCAATAGCAGAAGCATAAGGAACCCGACTCATGTGCTCGACCTCTTCCGATGTCTTAGGTGCCTGAGCTTTGCTCAGCTGCATCCCAGAAACCATAGGAAGGTTCCCCTTCTTGGAGTTGGTCATGCTGAATCTCTCAAGAATCTTATCTATATAAGACTCCTGACTTAGGGATAACATCCGTCGTGATCTATCTCTGTAGATACGGATCCCCAAAATTCTTTGTGCCTCGCCCAGATCTTTCATCTGGAAATGGTTCTTTAAGCAAACTTTCACCGAAGTTAAGAGAGGTATGTCATTCCCAATCAAGAGTATGTCATCTACATACAATATCAGGAAGACTATCTTGCTCCCACTCGACTTGATATATAGACATGGTTCCTCGACCGATCGAGTGAAGCCATTCTCTTTTATCACTTGGTCGAAACGATGATTCCAACTCCGAGATGCATGCTTAAGTCCATAGATGGAACGCTTAAGCTTGCATACTTTCTTAGGATTTTTAGGATCAATGAAACCTTCGGGTTGTACCATGTACAACTCCTCCTCCAAATAACCGTTTAAGAAGGCGGTTTTCACATCCATTTGCCAAATTTCATAGTCATGAAAAGCGGCAATCGCTAAGATTATCCGAATGGAACACAGCATGACTACGGGTGCAAAAATCTCATCATAGTGCAAACCGTGCACTTGAGTGAAACCCTTTGCCACTAGTCGTGCCTTGTATGTATCTGGTTGTTCTTCTACAGAATGCTTTATCTTATAAAGCCATTTGCACTGAAGAGGCCGAGCCTTATCAGGTAAGTCAACCAGATCCCATACGTTATTCTCGTACATAGAGTCCATCTCGGATTGCATGGCTTCAAGCCATAGCTTTGAGTCGGAACATGTCATGGCACCTTTATAGGTAACGGGTTCGTTACTCTCAAGGAGTAAAACGTCATTACTCTCATTCTCCTCGACCATACCAATGTATCTGTCTGGAGGAATAGAGTGTCTACCCGACCTCCTAGGTTCCAAAGGAGTATTAACCGCAGCTGATGATGAAGGAACAGTTTCCTCCATTGGTTGCTCGGTTGTTGGTTCTTGAATCTCCGACATTTCGAAGGTTCCATTACTTGTCCTATTCTCGAGAAATTCTTTCTCTAAGAACGTCGCACTAGCCGCAACAAAAACTCGATGTTCGGTAGTCGAGTAAAAGTAATGACCAAACATCCCTTTTGGATAACCAATAAAGTATGTCTTGACCGATCGTGGGCCGAGCTTATCGTCAGGTCTCCACTTGACCTAAGCCTCGCAGCCCCAAACCCGAATAAAGGACAAGTTAGGGACCGTTCCCTTCCATAGTTCATATGGAGTCTTGTCTACAGCTTTAGACGGACTTCGGTTCAGTATTAAAGTAGCTGACAAAAGAGCGTATCCCCATAATGAATCAGGTACAACCGTGTGACTCATCATGGATCGAACCATATCTAGTAATGTTCGATTTCTCCGTTCGGACACACCATTCAACTGTAGCGTTCCAGGTGGAGTTAACTGTAGTACTATACCACAGCCTTTAAGGTGTCGATCAAACTCATTCGAAAGATATTCGCCACCACGATCCGAACGTAGTGCTTTAATCTTTCTATCCAGCTGGTTCTCAACCTTATTGAGGAATTCCTTGAACTTTTCAAAGGACTCACTTTTATGCTTCATTAAGTAGACATGTCCATATCTACTTAAATCGTCCGTGAAAGTGATAAAATATCTATAGCCATCTCTAGCGTTGATTGACATAGGTCCACACACATCAGTATGTATGAGTCCTAATAGGTCAGCAGCGCGCATTCCAACACCTTTGAAGGAAATTCGAGTCATTTTGCCTATGAGACATGATTCACACGTGCCAAAAGATTCATAGTCAAATGGGGAGATAGTCCCATTATCAATGAGCTTCTTCACGCGTTTTTCATTTATGTGTTCATACGGCAATGCCATAAATAGGTTTGATCTTTGTCACCAACCTTTGCTTTCTTACTACTCACAGATGAGAACCACAATCATTATCTAGTACCCAAGTTCCGAAACTTGCATGGTTGATCTCAATCATATGAATAAAAGAAGAAGACATACCAACAGGAGAGACGCGACCTGCTTTATGTCCTCACGGTACACGAGGCAGTTCCTCCTCCAATGCCCAAACTTGTGGCAATGGTGGCACTCTATGTTACCTTCATCGCTCTTTGTCTTGCCTTGTGAGCTACCGCTAGACTCACCAGGCCCACTCTTGACCTTTCCTGGCTTTTTGAACTTTTGCTTCCCTACAGCTAGGTCAGCTTGAGCCTTGCCCTTACCCCTACCCTTGTTGTTAATCATGAGAACGTCCTGTTTCACGCTCCCACTCAATTTCAGATCACTCTCGGTCTGTACGAGAAGTGAGTGGAGCTGATTAAGACTTTTCTTCATATCATTCATATAGTAATTTGCCCTGAAAAGGGCAAAACCATCATGAAGTGAATGGAGCACACGATCAATAATGATCTTCTCATCGATTTTACAACCAAGAGCCTCCAGCTTCTCGACATTCTCGATCATAGCAAGAATGTGTGGGCTAACCGCTTGGCCCTTCTGGAGTTTTGCTTCAAAGAAGCGACATGTATACTCATAGCTAACGATCCTCGGAGCTTTCGAGAACTCGTTAGAGAGAGTGGTGAAAATCTTGTTTGCACCCTGGGCTATGAATCGCCTCTGCAAATTGGATTCCATTGCAAAGATGAGTACGTTCTTTAACGCACCCGCCTCCATAACGAAATCACTATAAGCAAGTGATTCATTTGCTCCTGCATTGGGGCATGGGTTTGGCGGTGGTGGCTCAGTCAAGTACTTGAGCTTACCGTCAGCAATGGCAGCATTCCGTAATGCTGCCTCCCAGTCCGCAAAGTTGGACCCGTTATTCTTCAGTTGCGTTGACTGATTCATAGTGTCCATGAACATCTTAAGCCAGGACTCACGTCCGAGCGTGGCACTTGGCATTGGGTCATCAGTATGGCCAGCCATTTGTTATAGCAGTTATATCTGAATATATGACTGTGGGAAAAATAAATATGATAAGTTTCATCGTTTTAAATTTGAGTCTAATGAAAAACTGTTTAATTCGATGACTCGTGCATTTATACAATTGACCTTCCTCAAGAATTATATAAATGATCCCAAGACTCAATTTCTGTAAATTGATAAGCCCACCTCTTGGCTAATTCTACTTTTAGAATTCCTGGTCGATAAATTTCTGTAAATTCTATCTTTAGTCCATCATAATCACGAGATATTACTCGTACTATAATGTTGAGATAAAATAGGTCAACACTCACTACTTACCCAACGTAGAAGGGGTCATATTATGACTTCCGACGAAGAAGGGGCTCATAGTAGCTTTTCCTATAAAGACTAGTCTCAATTTTAATTTATAGGGGAAGGTCCCATCATCTTAACTTAAATTCATTTTAAGTGAACGAATGTCTAGCAACTCGAGAATGATTTAACTAAGGTGATGGCCCTAAATAGCGAGTGACATCTGTATGTCAATGATGAAAATTCAAACTATATGAAACATTTTTCATGCATTTTAGGTGGTTTGGTTTAGGCGGAATATGATGCAGTTATTTAACATGTGAAAGAAAAACAAAAGAACGAAAAATACGTAAACTATTACAACGGTCCTAGTGTGGCTTATCTACCAAAATGAACAGTAAATACAAGTTTGGAATCCATCCTTATGGACCCGAGAAGCTTGACTTTGTCTCATCTTGGTCCATCTAGCGGGAGTGAGCATCCGATCTCCGTCTCTAGTCTTCTTTAAAATTACATTTAAAAACTACAAAATAAACCTATTTACATTCTAATTCCAAAACATAATTAAAAGAAAACTAAAAGGAGATTCGAGATCTCAAAATTACAACCAAACCATGTTTTCATCATTACGAAAACATGATTAACTAAAGTCACACTAGGTATTACATTTTTCAACCAATTGCAAAAATACGTAAAATAAACCATTCATTCATTCATTCAACAAAAATGCATCAACTATATAAATTAATACTACATAACATAATTCATTAATTATGTTGATTAATTATCCAAATCACCATTCAAACCGATCAAAATTATGTGACAATTCCTTAATTGGCCACAACAATTTTAATCTTCCATAATCCATTTTATTTTAAACCTTTTTAAAATAATCGGGTATCATTATTGTGAACCTTTTCACAATTACAAACAAACAAACATTATCTTTATAATGTCAAAAAAAAAAAACAAACAAACAAATATTTTTTTTTTTTTTTTTTCTCTACGGGACACTGTTCACGTGAACAGTACCAGTACCCAATTTTTTTTTTTTTTTTTTTTTTACTTCTTCGTCTCACGGTTTAATAAAAAAAAAACCGAAAACGACAACAAAAATAAAAAAACTGCTGTACACAGCAAAATTTAAAAAAAACAGAAACTTTTTTTTTTTTTTTTTAAACAGTAGCAGTGAACAGTAACCGGGCTGCAAAAAAAAATTTCGGTGTTGCCAAAATCGCTAGATCGGTACAAATTTCAATACCTAATCGTTATTAAAATTGATTCAAACTAGATTATTCAATTTAACCTTTTAAAAAGAACATCTAAATCATGATTAAATCGATTATCCTTATATTCATTTAATCACAATCGCTTTGAACATCATTAAAATTGAATCATTATTCAAAAATCATCAATTTAAAACAATGAATCCGAAAATCATAGCAATAACAACATCAAAACAATTCCATCTTATTTTAATTTAATCCTTATCAAATTAAAACAACCACAAATTTATTATATTGAATTTTAACCTTTTAAAATAACAATATCAATAAATCAACAATGGAACAACAAAACCCTAAAAAAAAAAAAAACCACGGCTAAAATAAAAAAAAATCAGCCGTCACAAATATTTTTTTTTTCTCAAATTCGTATATCATAAAAATGAAAAACATATAATATAATTTTGTAGCCAAAGGCTCTGATACCACTTGTGGGAAATAACTGTTTACATCCCATTAAAAATTAGGATTATAACAAAATTATATAATATGAATTGCAAGTCATTAATACGAAAACGATATAAAATATAGAGAAAGCGAATTTAACCTTTGGTCCTAGCAAAATTCGGCCTAAGAACAGATATCAAATTAGATATCCTCCTAATCGTCTCACCCAAGATAGATCGAGATATGCCCTTCCTTTTGCTAGAAAGATGATTAAAAGTTACAGTTAACTTTTAGGTTTTTGTGATTTTGAGTGATGGAGGCACAATTGAGAGAGAGTAGAAAATTAGGTTAGAATTTTCTTTTTCCCCCCTCTTCTCTCACGGCACACCTAGGTTATTTATGAGGAGATTTAGTCTCCTCAAATAACTACCCATTGACCGGAAAAACCCGAGTGTATCTGGACACTTTTTCCGGTCATTTTAGCTTCCAATATAATGTAATATATTATAATCGTCATTTGTCAAGGACCGACATTATAATACAACATTAATTATAAATATCCGTATATTTATAATTTGCCAATTAATTATAACAGTTAAATATAACATTTTATATTCAATTTTACGAATTACAGTTAATTCGTCTCAGCTAACTTTATTTAATCATTATTAAATAATCATATCATCATCACATTGACTAACCTTTTAGTCAAAAACACCGACTAACCTTTTAGTCATTTAATAAAGCATCAATATGATTATTTTCTCAAATAATCACATCTCTCAATCACATCCTTTAGGTGTGACTTTTAGGGATCAGTTGATCACCGCCATCTGTATGACGATAACGTCAAACTTATCTAGCAAGCCAACCGTTATCGATAAACGTTAATCAACTGATTACAATACAAAGTATACCCTGTGAACCTACAGAGATTTATTTATGTTATTGCACTAACTGTGGAGGACACTGGCCCCAACAAGTTATATAAGGTATATGGATTGATTCAAAAATTTTATTAAAATTTTTAGTTTTATTAAAGAGTATGGTGTAAATTTTATCAATTTTTTTTTTTTGTAATCTAATACGGGTCAAATACATATCAAATCATCCCATGTGTTCCCTGAAAAATATGAAAAGTTTTGTCTTTATTACCACTATATGATTTTATTTGACCCGTGTTAAACTTAAGACGAATGGTACAGTCTTAAGCAGGACTTGCTGAGAATCCATATGTACCACCATATGACTAATTTATTAGATAAGTTCAAAAGAATTTTTTTTATGCATCTTCGATAAATTTTTTAGACAAGTTCTAATAAATTCATTTAAGATGCAATTTTTTAATGGTTTTATGCTCGTATTTTTATGTACCACCATATGACTAATTTATCAGATAAGTTTAAAAGAATCCATATCTAATAAATTTTGTAGTTTTCTAACACCAAATTAAAGAAGAAAAATTCAAAAGAATGTAATTTTTTGTGGGGTTTAATATTTTTTCAGTTTAAAAATCATTTTTTCAAATTTTATTTTGATATGGGACATTCTAGATCCATATTGTACTTCATGGATTAACAGTGAAATAGTTTGTTAATGCATGCATTGGGTAATTAATGTTGATATTTTACAAATTAGAATAATATGTGGGAAATATCGGTATATTTCGTCATTAAATTACGGATTATAACGAAACTATAGTATATGAATTACGAGTCATAAATGAATTGCATAATATAAAATTATAATGAATCTAGAATTAACCTTTGGTCCTAGCAAATTTGGCCTATGAACAATATCGAAATCGATATTCTCCTAATTGTTGCACCCAAGATGCTCCGAGATATGCCTTGCTTGTGCTAGAATTTTAGAGAAAAGTTACTGCTAATTTTTCTTTTTGTGTGATGATGAATGATAGAGAGAACTTGAGAGAAAAATCTAAATTTTTCTTTTGTTCTCCTTGCTCTATTCGGCCGTTCCACTAGGGTAGTAGAAGGAGGAGTCTTTCCTCCTTTTTACTACTCTTGTAATTAGCGTTTTGACCTAGTTACCATAAGAGAATAATATGAGATCTTTTTCCCTTATTTTTATCTCCTATTAACCGAAAAATTAAGAGAAGAAAAGACTATTTTTTTTCTTTCCTTTTTCGGTTATATTAGCATGTAATATAATATATATGTGAACTATAAATATCCGTATATTTATAATTTGCTAATTAAATATAACATATTATGTTTAATTACGAATTAACATTTTAATTCGTTTAAGCTTATATTATATACATTTATTAAATATAACGGTTTATATTCAATTACGAATTACATTTAATTCGTCTCAGCTAATATTATTTAATCGTTATTAAATAATCGTATCATCATTACATTGACTAACCTTTTAGTCATATACATGGACTAACCTTTTAGTCATATACATCGACTAACCTTTTAGTCATATAATAAGGCATCAATATGATTATATTATTCATATAATCACATCTCTCAGACACATCTTTTATGTGTGACTTTTAGGGACCTGTTGATCACCGCCATTAAAATGACAATAACGTCAAACTCCTAGCAAGCCAACCGTTATCGATAAACGTTAATCAACTGATAAGAATACTAAGTATACCCTGTGAACTTGTAAGAGATTTATTCATGTTATCACACTAACTGTGGAGGACACTAGCTCCAACATAATATCACCCAAGTTCTCTTATATTTATTAACTGACCGATTTTTTAAATAATCTAACTAAAGCGGTGGGTTCTTACGAACTTATTTATTGAATTTTATTATTTGCTTTAGTAAAACGGTATAAGGTGAAATTATATAATTGAGTAATTTTTTGTGGATTGTAATTTTAATTTATTAATTTTCAGGATTTTTGACATATCAATGTAATTTATTATTAATGTAAAGTTTTAATTCATGATTTAGGATTATTAAAAAGTTGCATGTTCAAATTATTGTATTTCTTTAGTGTAAAAAAGCAAACTGATAAATAAAATGCGGAAAAAGAAATAAAGACAAAAAAAGACAAAAAAAAAAAGGAAAAAGAAAACTTACATGATGAGGTGAATCAATGTGGTGATTTTAAATGTTCTTGTTTTAATAGAATGAAGATTATTTCAAAAGTTTCTTTTAATATTATTTTTTTGGTTCATCTGAAAAATTTTGAGGGTTATGTTAATACTCCGTGTTTATTTTTATTAGTTCTCAGTTTTCTAACTTACAATATTTAAGTTTGTTACGTACATTTTATTTATAAGTTATCGACTAAAATTATTTAAGCTTTGTGTCGCTTTTCGTGCAAATATAACTACTCTTTTTTCCTATTAGCTTTTATAAGTATATAAGTAGATAATTTCTGAAAAATTTTGTTAATTAAAATTTAAATATAAGTATTGATAATTTTCACATTGGTGTTACATTAAAAAAAAAAAAACAATCCCATTCATGTGCAATTTTGTTAATTTTAGTTGTTAGTGGTGTACTGTAAAACAGTTTTTATGGGGTGAATTAAAAAAAAAAATTGCTTTTGATGACGTGGCTTCATGACGATGCAGAAAATGCTTGGTTTTAATATATAGGGGATTAATAGATACATGCCCGAACTCACAAAAGATTAAAACTTATGGAGATTTTAATAAATCTATTTGGTTTTGGTTTGAGCTTGTTTTAGAGTGAAGAGATCGAGAGATTGTTATACATTTCGTTTTAGATTAGCTCGGAATAGATGATTTTGGGCTTTAGGCCATTTTTGGATGTCAAGCTGTCAGGGGTCACTTCGAGTCGAGTCATTTTATCAAAGTCGTTTTTAAGTCGGTGGTTGAAACATTTTAATTAACACTAATTTGACTAACAAAGCGTATCTTACAAAATTAATTATTTACTATGGAGCTAAAAGAAATGATTCATTTAGCTTGACGCATATAATATTAATTGATACGATAATTTAGAATTTAATGAAGTGGTATTGAAAAATATCATATAAATTTTCACTAAAACTTTGGAGAGACGGTCTCTCACTAAGTTTTTGAGAGATCATTATATCGTACTCATTTATACTATAATTTTTGTATTTTCTGCTATTAATAATTGTGACTCAAAATGTTTATTTTTCATTTAGTAATACGACCAAGTGCGCCCTTGATTAAACAAAAAAACAATTAAAACGGCCACAAAAATCTGATGTAAAGCCAAGTGAACAATAAGAATCAGAGAAATTTTGTGGAAATAACACACGCAAAAAACCAGTAGGAGTAGGATTCACCTGAAACAATGAAGTATAGCCAATACCAGTAGGGGTAGGATTCTCATAATTATATTGAATTATATTACATTGTCTGAATCAGATCCAAACTTAGAATTAAAATTAGGAAAATTGTAATTAGTATAAATACACCCCCTCTTCTCAATAATCATTACATATTTACGTCAAAAAAAAATCATATTACATATTTACATAAAAAAAAATCATTACACAAATAATTTCTCAATCTTTATTTTTCTCATTATATCGATAAGCTTAGGAATATAAAATGGCTTTTATAGAAGAGAAAGACGATTTTCCATGGAGAGTTACACCTTACATGGTTATCTGTTGGTTACTCGCAGCCTGTGGAGGCCTCATGTTTGGTTATGACATCGGTATCTCAGGAGGAGTTACCGGAATGGATGATTTCTTGATTAAATTCTTTCCGAAAGTTTACGAACGAAAGCAACATGTCCATCAGAGCAACTACTGCAAATACGATAACCAGTACCTACAGCTTTTCACATCATCGTTGTATCTGTCGGCACTTGTTTCGAGCTTCTTGGCATCAAAACTATGTTCCGTCAAAGGCAGAAAACTAACCATAATGGTGTCCTCACTGTCTTTCATTGTGGGCTGCATAATATGCACTGCGGCTCAACATCTATGGATGCTAATCATTGGTAGGGTTCTAATGGGGGTGGGTATTGGGTTCGGGAACGAGGCCGTGCCACTATTTTTGTCGGAGATAGCACCAGTCCAACACAGAGGAGCAGTCAACATTCTCTTCCAACTCTTGGTGACGGTAGGCATCCTCATAGCTAATCTCGTCAACTTTGCAACCCTAAATCTACACCCCATCGGTTGGAGAGTGTCTCTTGGTTTGGCGCTGGTCCCGGCCCTTCTCTTGTTTATTGGCTCCATAGTCATCCCGGAGACTCCCACCAGCCTCATTGAGAGGGATCGGCTGGACGAGGGCGAACGAGTGTTAAAGAAGGTTAGGGGTGTGGAAAACGTGGATGCTGAGCTGCAAGAGATCAAGGAGGCGTGTTTTCAGGCTAAGCTAGTGAAACACCCTTTCAAAGAATTGAGGAAGAAGCAGAGCGTGCCTCCACTAGTGATCGGAATCATGATGCAAGTATTTCAGCAAATGACCGGAATTAATGCAATCATGTTCTATGCTCCCGTGTTGTTCCAAACAATGGGGTTTGAAAGCAACGGATCACTTTTGTCCGCCGTCATAATCGGACTTGTTAATGTGTTCAGTACTTTGGTTTCAGTGTTTGGAGTTGACAAGTTCGGAAGAAGAGCCCTCTTACTTCAAGCATGTGCTCAAATGTTCCTAAGCCAAGTCGTAATAGGAATTCTACTCATAATGAAGCTGACAGACACAAGCACGCTAGCAAAGGGACCGGCAATTGTGGTGGTAATACTAACCTGCACCTTCGTCATGTCGTTTGCATGGTCATGGGGTCCGCTTGGGTGGCTCATACCCAGTGAAATATTCCCCGTGGAAACCAGGACAGCAGGGTTCGCCTTTTCAGTTAGTTCCAACATGTTATTCACCTTTTTGATCGCACAAGCTTTCCTTTCCATGCTTTGCCACATGCGAGCCTACATCTTCATCTTCTTCTCAGCCTGGATTCTTGTTATGGCCTTGTTTGTCGTCTTCCTCTTGCCTGAAACTAAAGGCATCCCGATCGATTCCGTCGCTGACCAAGTGTGGAAGAAGCACCCTATTTGGAAGAGGTTCATGAATGATGGTGATTCTCCCGAATTTCAAGCTTGAGAAACTGATACATCAAAATTATTAAGCCATAATTAGTTCAAGTTCTTATGTCTTTGTTGTTCTGTTCTAGTTCTCTTCGCACGGTTTGAAAATTTTGAACTATTTCGTATTTGAGTCCTTTTTCTCTGTTACAAACATTGTTTTATAGTTTGTTCTTTCAAATTGAGTTAGTTTATTATATCGTCTTCTTTACTGTGATACTTATACAACAAAAATTTACATGTATGCTGGTACATAGACAAATTCTCACTAACGCATGAAGCCATGAACTGAAAGTATTTATCAGTTAGTTCAGTAGACAAATGCTAATGCTTGTTATTTCAACTAATAGCTATAAAGATTCTAACCAAAGTTTCTGTTTCAAAAAAACATCCTAAGTGCACCCAATGAATTATCTAATTATCTATAATCGCAAGAGACGTGCAATGGAATTCAAAGCAAAGCACTTTTTTCCAAAAATCTTAACAGACGTGCAAATTAAGCAATACAAAGGTTTTCGAATTGGTCGAAGTCCCCAAAGTATTCTACTGCAGTTATTGCAACGCACGAACTGAAAACAGTTACGGAGTATCAATTTAGCCTAGTAAACACATAAATGCTTGTTACTTCAACAAATAAGCTGTCATGATTATGCCCAAACGTGATTTTTGTAAGCAGTTTAGTAAAATAACTTCGCCTATAATACAACAGTTATATTTGACGACAGGAAACAGTTAAATTTACAGTTAGGGTAGGGGTGGTGGAAAATTTTAGCGGGGGCGGACAAGTAATGGATTAACGTAAACTTGCAAAAAAATCCAGAAATTTAAACTATAACGTTCGAATTTTCTTTGGCCAGCGAGGGCAAGCGCTGACAAGTTACTGACTGAATATTCTAAATATAATTGCTTGATGCATTGCATATTTCTTGCTGAGCATTAATATCTCAGTAGCGGGCAAAATAACGTCTTTTTAACAGCAAGAAATAATTATGAATGAGGCGAAGCATAAGCAATATTCCAACATCAATGCTAGGGAGTCAAATTTTACAGTATCATCTGTCTGATCCTATTCAAATTACCGTGAATTTAATCAATCATCATACTGGCGTGGGTAATGGGTGTCATTCCAAATTAGCAGAATATGAAATGAAATTCTATTGGTATGCAATAAAGGAATCAGCCAAAAATCATAAAACAAATAATCAAACAACCTTGTAATAAAAAGGAATTGAAGAAATGATAAAAACAGTAAAACAAATTCATAGATACAGACCTAAATTCACAAAAGATTGAAAGTTTATTGATTTGTTTAGAGGCTGAGAGAGTGAGAGGTGGAGCCTTGGAGAGTAAATGTTCGGGTTTCATACTTTCATTTGTTTTAGTTAGCAGGTTGAGGTCTAGTTTGTTAACGGAAATAACCATACAAATCGCTCATCCAACTAAGAACGACTATGCACCACCACCCGACCTGAATCCGAAAAGTCCTAACCCAACCTGATCTAGCCCGAATTCTGGCAAACTCGAATTGACCCTTGTGTTAAACCGAGTCATCGTTCTTTTTTCTCCCAAACTTGAACCACTTTGTAATATCCGCTTTTCAGGTATATTAAATCGGGGTTCAATTTCGATTTTAAAAGGCGGGAATGATTTTTCTGCTCATCCCTAGTATTGGATAGGGCGGGCAATGAAATGAGTTTTCTCGTGGAACTCTCAGAATCAGTAGGACAAAACTGATTCTAAGTAGATTCCGACTTTAAGTGAGCTCGGATAGGAAGCTTGTATTGGCCCATTCTATTTAATTTTTTATTATTTAATTCAATATTTTGTCTTAATCAAATGTTATTTTAGCATTTACGATTATATTTCATTATATTTGTTAAGTATTTTATACTTGCATATATCTTAAAATATATTTATTTATTTTAATTTTATTTTAGAAGTAAACAAAATAATAATAATACTTTAATCGAGCTCGAGGAGCTCGAACTAAAGTTTCCAAGCCAATTCCAAGCGCACCCAAGTTCAAGTTCAAGCGCAAATCGTCTTGGGTGTAGGGTATGGTCATTAGGTTTGAGGAAATGAAATGAATATCACGCATAGTTGAGATAATGCATGTGGAATGGGTTCAAGAAGGAAATGATAAAATGTGGAAAATCAAGCAATAAACAAAATTGGGCTTATAATTCTCTCGTCCTTGGTTAAATGCCTCTTACAAAATACTCGATGAATACACAAACTCTGTACATAAATGTTCTGATTGCATAATCAAATATC
This sequence comes from Heliosperma pusillum, assembly GCA_022085475.1. Taxonomy (NCBI): domain Eukaryota; kingdom Viridiplantae; phylum Streptophyta; class Magnoliopsida; order Caryophyllales; family Caryophyllaceae; genus Heliosperma; species Heliosperma pusillum. The sequence continues at coordinate 91,524 of JAIUZE010001924.1, read as the reverse complement.
CGACTTTCAGCATATTTAGTGTAAGATAATTGGAGTCTCTAGTGAGCCATATCTTAATTAAAGACTCATGTGACTATGTGAGTCTTATCTCAGATTAACAGTAAACTATCAAAATCTTAAGTTGAGTCTTTTATTGTCATTAATATCCAAGACTTAATTTAAGATTTTACATGAGTCATAACACATTATTATAAGGATGTCATCCAATAAACGACACAGTGAGGGGTAATCTATAAGGTTTAAGGTGAATCTAAATAACAAAAAAAGGGTTATTTCACAAGAATAATCCAAACTAAGCCTCCTCTTCTCGTATTAATCCCAACTAATGTTTAACTGAAAATGATCATAACTACTGCATCATACTTGTGCATTTCACATTTTAATTATATGGTTGATTAATTCGCTACACATCAAAGAATAGTTCCTACTCTGTATAACTTCTAACTAATGCAGTACTAGTCTCCCTTGTGATTCACAAAATAAAAATACAAAGAACATGCAGATACCGAAGTTTTTTTTAAAAAAAAACACAATTAGATGATGCAGCACTACCGATGAAAGTTCAATTTCCTGCAATCTAATTAGCACAAATATGAAATATCCCAGTTGTTTCTTGATCTTTTGTGGGTCCACTTAACCACAACCTAATGACTATATCCTGCTAGGATTCTACCAATTCTAGACGAACAAACCACGATCTAACAATGCCAGAATATTCGATTACTTGTTAGCACTTGAAGGGATAAAATTCACAGCTCATGCAGTTCTAAACGCAATTTCATTTTGGGTAGTTCGGAAACAACCTCTTTGTACTGGTAGCACAAGGGTAAGGTTCAAACCACAGTGCCCACACTGTTTAAGCAAAATGTTTAACCTACAAAACTATCTTAACTCACAAATTATAGTATATAAGACCCACGTCTGGTGCGACCACTTAAAAAGTGACCATTTTATGATAAAAAGAGATCATTTTATGTTAAAAATGACCACTTTTTATTAAAATAAAATGAGTATTATACAACAATCGCACGCAATAACAACTAGTGTTAACTTTAACGGTTGACAAGGAGTCGCAAGGACAGTACAATAAACGGGACACAAACCCTAGTCTCGGATATAACGTCCCAAACACTATACCAGCTAAGTGGACTCACATACACCTTGATGTCAACTAAATTAACAAAATCCCAATTTTCTATCCAAATTGACTTTTAAATCCAATTGGGGTTTGATCCAATTCAAATTTCCCTGAATTTATTCAATCATCATACTGGCATGGGTATTGGGTAATTGGGTTTCATTCCAAATTAGCAGAATACAAGGCAATTACATTCACATGAAATTCAATTCTATGCAATTAAGGAATCAGCCAAAAATCATAAAATAAATAAACAAATAAAACGAATTAAAAAAAATGATAATTAAAACAGTAAAATGAATTACTAGATACATACCTATAAATAAACACACAAAAGATTGAAACTTGATTGATTTCTTTTTCTTCAGAGTGAAGAGGCTGAGAGAATGATAGTAGAGAGTAAACGTTCGGGTTTCATACTTTCATTTATTATGTGTTGCGCGTCAGTTTCATACGGTACTTTTTTCGGTGCCAATCTCGAACCGCTTTTAAAATACCCGCTTTTCAGGTTTATTGAATCGGGTTTCGGTTTCGATTTTAAAAGGTGAGAAGGATTTTTTTTTTGTAAAAGCATGTAGTTGTTGGTAGGGCGGGCAATGATCTGGCTAGACTCGTTAAAATCCTTAGAATGAGGCTGACCAAAATTAAGCTTGAAATCGCCTCAAAAATAATTCTAAGCCGATTCCAATTTTAGTAAAGCTCTGATCAGAACTCTATATATTTTTTTCTATTTAGTCTAGTATTTTAAAATTGTTTGACTTCTTAATCACATGTTATTTTAGCATTTATGATTATGGTTTTTTTATATTCGTCGTTGTTAAGTATTTTATTCTTATATACATCTTAAAATATATTTATTTTTAATTTGGTTTTATAAACAATTAATAGATACATGCATGAACTCACAAAAGATTAAAACTTGATGGAGATTTTAATAAATCTATTTAGTTTTGGTTTGAGTTTGTTTTAGAGTGAAGAGACCGAGAGATTGTTATACATTTTGTTTTGGATTAGGCCGGAATAGATGATTTTGGGCTTTAGGCCATAATTTGGATGTCAAACTATCTGGTTGCTACGAGATCGGGTCAGTACGAGTTGAGTTGTATTTGGTTAGGAGTCATTTTTAAGTCAGTAGTTGAAGCTTTAATTATTACTAATTTGACTAATAAAGAGTATATTACAAAATTAATTATTTACTATGGTCTATGGAGTGTTGAAAGAAATGATTCCTTTACTTTGAAGTATATAATATTAATATTACAATTTTAGTAATTTCGGGTCATCATGGGTCACTTTGTATCGTTTTGGAAGGGTCACTTAAGGATGGCTAGTTTTAGTTCGGGTGAAAATTGGTCAATTAATCGGCCGGGTAAAGTCCAGTTTCGGATCATAATCTGGCCGAACACTCTCCGATCAGCCTTATTGAGTCGAGTGTTATTTGGATCGGCTCAGTTTTTCCATGTCTAAGACACATGTTCTTTTGAACTTAAAGTCTCTCCCTTTAAATTCATTCCAACTCTTTTAAATTTAGCTAAAAAATATTACCCTCATATAAGTTCAATTCAGTTCAACACTTATAAATTCACTTCAAAAAACTTAAGCTTAGTTCATACCCATTTTCTTATTAAGTTAAGCTCCTATAAATTCAAATAAGCTCATTTCAGCTCCTATAAATACAGTACAATTCAGTAAAATTAAGTTCAAAATGACATGGTCTATTGTCTAAAGGTACCATTCAAAATTTAATGAAATGGTATTGAAAAATATCATATAAATTTTCACTAAAATTTGGAGAGACGGTTACTCAATAAGTTATTGAGAGACCATTTTATTGAACTCCTTTATATAATTTTTGTACTTTTCCATTATTTATCGTGACTTCAAATATCGAATAAATGTTTTTTTTTTGTTTAGTCCAAAATAACATGGCATATATTTTCATAACATTTGTACTTGTTTTATATCATACATTATAATCATTTTTATTAGTATCTAATTTTAGTATATGTACCCTTTTTATTACTATGTGAATCATTTTTCCGACAGTTTATAGTTAGTCTCTCAATATATTTATTAAAAGATCGTATCTCAAGAAACCTACTCATAAATTTTATACTTCATAATGTCATTTAATAGGTAAGAATTACATACTTTTTTTAGAAAGAATTACACACTTTTGTTTCAACATTAAAATGGCCACAAAACCGAAGTTGTCTTAGTCTAGTGGTTAAGACGGAGGAATTGTGGACAATAGGTCCCAGCTTTGATCCCCTCCGCTATATTATAATGCGACTAAATGCGCGCTTCGTTGGACCAAAAATAAAACGGAAAATTCCCACGGTACCCTCCAACTTTGACGTTTTGCCAGAAATATCCAAATTTTTTACACGAAAAGATTTGAGTGGCCATAACTCGGGTTTACAAACTTTGAAAATGACTTTTTTTTTTTCAAATTGTTCATCTTTCCAAGAACTACGATTTGAAAAAAAAATAGGCGAATTTTGAACTCGTGACCAAGAGATATGGCCGCTCAAAGATTGTTCGGTAAAAAAACTGACATACAAAAACTCCTAGACACGGAATCCAAATACGACTAATTTTTTAATTTTCCGAAAATAAAATTAAAACGGCCACAAAAATCTGATGTCAAGCCAAGTGAACAATAAGAATCAGAGAAATTTTGTGGAAATAACACACGCAAAAAACCAGTAGGAGTAGGATTCACCTGAAACAATGAAGTATAGCCAATACCAGTAGGGGTAGGATTCTCATAATTATATTGAATTATATTACATTGTCTGAATCAGATCCAAACTTAGAATTAAAATTAGGAAAATTGTAATTAGTATAAATACACCCCCTCTTCTCAATAATCATTACATATTTACGTCAAAAAAAAATCATATTACATATTTACATAAAAAAAAATCATTACACAAATAATTTCTCAATCTTTATTTTTCTCATTATATCGATAAGCTTAGGAATATAAAATGGTTTTTATAGAAGAGAATGACGATTTCCCATGGAGAGTAACTCCTTACATGGTTATCTGTTGGTTACTCGCAGCCTGTGGAGGCCTCATGTTTGGTTATGACATCGGTATCTCAGGAGGAGTTACCGGAATGGATGATTTCTTGATTAAATTCTTTCCGAAAGTTTACGAACGAAAGCAACATGTCCATCAGAGCAACTACTGCAAATATGATAACCAGTATCTACAGCTTTTCACATCATCATTGTATCTGTCGGCACTTGTTTCGAGCTTCTTGGCATCAAAACTATGTTCCGTCAAAGGCAGAAAACTAACCATAATGGTATCCTCACTGTCTTTCATTGTGGGCTGCATAATATGCACTGCGGCTCAACATCTATGGATGCTAATCATTGGTAGGGTTCTAATGGGGGTGGGTATTGGGTTCGGGAACGAGGCCGTGCCACTATTTTTGTCGGAGATAGCACCAGTCCAACACAGAGGAGCAGTCAACATTCTCTTCCAACTCTTGGTGACGGTAGGCATCCTCATAGCTAATCTCGTCAACTTTGCAACCCTAAATCTACACCCCATCGGTTGGAGAGTGTCTCTTGGTTTGGCGTTGGTCCCGGCCCTTCTCTTGTTTATTGGCTCCATAGTCATCCCGGAGACTCCCACCAGCCTCATTGAGAGGGATCGGCTGGACGAGGGCGAACGAGTGTTAAAGAAGGTTAGGGGTGTGGAAAACGTGGATGCTGAGCTGCAAGAGATCAAGGAGGCGTGTCTTCAGGCTAAGCTAGTGAAACACCCTTTCAAAGAATTGAGGAAGAAGCAGAGCGTGCCTCCGCTAGTGATCGGAATCATGATGCAAGTATTTCAGCAAATGACCGGAATTAATGCAATCATGTTCTATGCTCCCGTGTTGTTCCAAACCATGGGGTTTGAAAGCAACGGATCACTTTTGTCCGCCGTCATAATCGGACTTGTTAATGTGTTCAGTACTTTGGTTTCAGTGTTTGGAGTTGACAAGTTCGGAAGAAGAGCCCTCTTACTTCAAGCATGTGCTCAAATGTTCCTAAGCCAAGTCGTAATAGGAATTCTACTCATAATGAAGCTGACAGACACAAGCACGCTAGCAAAGGGACCGGCAATTGTGGTGGTAATACTAACCTGCACCTTCGTCATGTCGTTTGCATGGTCATGGGGTCCGCTTGGGTGGCTCATACCCAGTGAAATATTCCCCGTGGAAACCAGGACAGCAGGGTTCGCCTTTTCAGTGAGTTCCAACATGTTATTCACCTTTTTGATCGCACAAGCTTTCCTTTCCATGCTTTGCCACATGCGAGCCTACATCTTCATCTTCTTCTCAGCATGGATTCTTGTGATGGCCTTGTTTGTCATCTTCCTCTTGCCTGAAACTAAAGGCATCCCGATTGATTCCGTCGCTGACCAAGTGTGGAAGAAGCACCCTGTTTGGAAGAGGTTCATGAATGATGGTGATTCTCCCGAATTTCAAGCTTGAGAAACTGATACATCAAAATTATTAAGCCATAATTAGTTTAAGTTCTTTTTTCTTTGTTGTTTTGTTCTAGTTTTGTTCACAGAGTCGGACTAATTTGAATTCTTTTGTATTTGAGTTCCTTTTTCTATGTTACAGACATAGTTTTATAGTTTGTTCTTATATATTGAGTTAGTTTATTATATCGTCTTCTTTACTGTGATACTTCTACAACAAAAAATTACATGTATGCTGCTACACAGACAAATTTAACAAGGCGAACTGAAAATATTTATCAGTTAGTTCGGCAAAACAAATGCTAAGTGCACCCAATTCATCATCTAATTATCTATAATCGCAAGAGCAAAGGGAATCAAAGTAAAAGGAGGTTTTTTTTTAACAAATATTAATAGACGTGCAAATTAAACGATACAGAGGTTTTCAAATTGGCCAAAATCCCCAAGGTATGCTACTGAATGTACTGCACAGACAAATTCAGCAGCGCATGGGCTGAAAACACTTACAGAGTATCAGCTGGCTTAGTAAACACATGCTAATGCTTATTACTTCAACTAAAAAGCTGTGACGATTCTGCCCAAAGTTGCTGTACTAAAAAAGATTAACCACTACACTGTTTTTCAAATTGGCAGACGGCCGAAACAGCTGAAAGTACAACGCAGAGTATGATTGTACCACAGTAATAGTTGTGAGTCAAAGCATAGCTTCATGCTAGCTTACAGGACATCAATGAGTCAAACGTGACTTTTGTCAGCGGTTTTAGTAAAATAGCTTCGCATATAGTACAACACTTTCATTGCATGATTGTAGCGTAATAATATGACTTTTTCAAACTGAAAGGGAATTGAACAATCAATCATCTCGCATAAACTGTTAATATTAAGCAGCGAGAACAACCATTTTATTTCTGCGAGAGGAACACACTAAAAAGCAGGTTATTCAAGTTATTAGTTGTGAGTGAAAGCATAGCTACAATGATTCATTCTAGCTTACAGGACATCTACTGAGCCAAATGTGATTATTATCAGCGGTTTTAGTAAAATAGCTTCGCCTGTAGTTCAAGTGTACAACAGTTATATTTGATGACAAGAAACAGTTTAATTCCATTTACATTGTGATTCACAATGTAAAATAAAAAGAATAAAAATAAAAAGAACATGTGGGTACTAAAAGTTTTACAAAAGTCAAAAAAACAATTAGATCATTTAACACGACCAACAAAGCTTCAAGTTCCTGCAATCTAAATAACACAAACATCACAGTTTTTTCTTGAGCTTTTGTGGATCCACTAGACGACAACATAATGACTATATCCTGCTAGGATTCTACCAACGAACAGACCATGCTCTAAAAATGCCAGAATATTCGACAACGTTAGCACTTCAACAACAACAATAACATCACCTCAATGCCTTAATGGCTTCCGCAAAATTGCAGAGTAAAAGGGTCGGATGTACGTAGCCCTACCCTTGTATTATGTATTAGCAATACAAAAAGGCTGATTCCGAATGACCCAAGATGAAAATTGCGTCGATAACTGCAATAGAAATAAGCGCAACCACTTTGGTCTTTGGTGAGCCATTTTGATTTATTCCATCCTAATCCAAAACTAAAGGGATAAAATTCACATCTCATGCAGTTCTGAACGCAATTTCATTTTGGGTAGTTCGGAAACAACCACTTTGTAGTGGTAGCAATAGGGTAAGGTTCACACCATAGTGCCTACATTCTTAAGCAAAATGTTTAACCTACAAAACTATATTAACCTTTATCGGTTGATAAGGAGTCGCAAGGACAGTACAATACACGGGACTGAAACCCTGGTCTCGGATATAACATCCTAATCACTTTACCAGCTAAGCAGACTCACATCCACCTTTAAGTCAACTAATAAATCAACAAAATCCCAAATTTCTATCCAAACTAACCTAAAATCCAACTGGTTCAATTCAAATTTCCATGAATTTATTCAATCATCCTACTGGCATTGTTAATGGGTGTCGATTCAAATCCAAATTAGCAGAATAGCAGGCAATTACATTCACATGAAATTAAATTCTACAATGCAATAAAGAAATCAGCCAAAAATCATAAAACAAAGAAACAAATAACCTTGTAATTAAAACGAATTGAAGAAATAATAAAACAGTAAAACAAATTAATGGATATACATACCTATAAATATAAACACACAAAAGATTGAAACTTGATTGATTTTTTTTTCTTCAGAGTGAAGATGCTGAGAGAATGATAGTTGGAGACTAATAATAAAAGAGTAAACGTTCGGGTTTCATACTTTCATTTGTTATGTGTTACGCGTCAGTTTCATTCTTTTTCTTGTCCCGAACCCAAATCGCTTTAAAAATATCCGCTTTCATGTTTATTAAACCGAGTTTCGGTAATTTAAAGTTTGAATGATCGTATAGCTTTGTGGCGAGTTCCGACTGCGAAGTTTTCTTTTTCAAATTGATCCCTCTATGATATCTTCCAATAGAAAAAAAATCGTAGGCTTTTTGGTTAAAAATGAGGTTTCTACTAGGGGTGATAAAGAGACGAGACAGCTCGCAAGCAACTCGAGATCGGCTCGGTCAAAGCTCGGTCAAAGTTCAGTTCGGGCTCGGGCTCGGCTCAAGAGCTTAACGAAAAAAGCCGAGCAAATGCTGACTCGGCTCGAAAAGCTCGCGAGCAGCTCGAACTTGTGTAATTAGATAAGATATTGCTGATATTTTATAAAATTTTTTTATCATGATCATATATTTGTATCACATATATCAAATATCTAACTTATTTGCCGAACGTTTTTACATATATCCTTCGAGCCTTGTTATTGAAAATATCGGGAAAAAAAACTAAAAAAATAATAGTTATATATAGGCTCGATTTGAGCTCGAGCTCGCGTTAAAGCTCGCAACCTTGATAACGAGCAGATTGTTTTCAAGCTCGGCTAAGCTCGAGCTCGAGCTCGAGTTTTGGTTCTTGAGCACAAGCCGAGCAAGGCCAAGCTTGGGCTCGGCTCGGCTCGGCTCGTTAGCACCCCTCGTTACTACGTTGAAAGTGAAAAAACATAGGGTTATCACGTGAAATATCCCTTTTTTTGTTCCGAACTCAAACCGCTTTAAAAATATCCGCTTTTTGGGTTTATTAAACCGGGTTTAAGTTCGTTTCGAGTTTAAAATGTGGAAATGATTTTTTTTTTACTCATCCCTAATTGGTAGGGCGGGCAATGATCTAGGTAGACTCGTAAAATCCCTGAAATTAGCGGCCAAAACTCGGCTCGAAATCGCTCAAATTGATTCTAATCCGATTTTGATTTTTGATCGGAAGCTTGTTTAGGCTCATTCTATTTTTTGTTTTCTATTTGTCTAGTACTTTACAATTGTTTTTTCTTCATAAACACATGTAATTTTAAGATTTATGATTATGTTTTCATAAGTTATAAAGTATCTTATATTATTTATATAGCACAAATAGGATTATACCTCTATTGGTATAATAACAATGTACAACCAACCTATAACTAATTGAGTTTATGTGTATTTTTTTCGAGCTTGTTTAATGTTTAATTTTTAAAATCTTAAGTGGATGAGCTCATAAACTCTACAGCAAGGCTCATAATTTTTACAACAAAGCTCGAAAACTTTATTCTACAACTCAGAAAAACTACACCGCCAGTTGTATTACAACTGATTGTATAGTCTACAAATTGCGTATATAGTATATCTCAAAATATACATTTTTTTTAATTTGATTTTATAAAGAACTAATAGATACACGTGTAAATTCACAATAGATTAGAACTTGATGGAGAATTTTAATAAACCTCTTTTGTTTTGGTTTGATATTTTTTAGAGTGAAAAGGCCGAGAGAGCGAGAGATTGCTATACATTTTGTTTCGGGCAGGTCGGGTTAGATCATTTTGGGGTTTAGGCCAATTTTGGATGTCAAAACAGTCAGGTTCCTGTGAGTTTGGGACACTTCGAGTCGAGTAATTTTCAAATCAGGGCCATTTTCGAGTTAGTAGTTAAAACATTTTACTTAGCACCAATTTGACTAACAAAGAGTATCTTACAAAATTAATTATTTATTATGGACTGTTGAAACGAATGACCCCTTTACTTTGATGTATATAATATTAATGAGTTAATGTTCGTAAATTCAGGTCATAATGGGTCACTTTGGATCATACTTGATCGGATCAATTACAAGACGACTAGTTTTAGTTTAGATCAATTGGTCAATCAAGGTTCAGATCAGATCAATTCCGGTTTCGGATCATATTCAAGGTGAACAATTTACGGTGTTCGCCTCTCCGATCGGCCTTACCGAATATTATTGGGATAAGGTCAACTTTGCCATGTCTAAAGGGTACCATTCAAAATTTAAGCCCGTTTAAGCGGGCTTAAATTTAAAGTAGGCCCGTTTAAGCGGGCGGGACTTAGTCTACTTTGGCCCGTTGGGTAAAATTTGCTTCGTGACTCGGCTCATATCCGGCCCAAACCCGTAAATGACCCCCCTAGTCTAAAGGTTACCATTCAAAATTTAAAGTGTGATATAAATTTTATATTTTTGTCGGAGATAGCACCAGTCCAACACAGAGGAGCAGTCAACATTCTCTTACAACTCTTGGTGACGGTAGGCATCCTCATAGCTAATCTCGTCAACTTTGCAACCCTAAATCTACACCCTATCGGTTGGAGAGTGTCACTTGGTTTGGCGCTGGTCCAGCCCTGCTCTTGTTTATTGGCTCCATAGTCATCCCGGAGACTCCCACCAGCCTCATTGAGAGGGATCGGCTGGACGAGGGCGAACGAGTGTTAAAGAAGGTTAGGGGTGTGGAAAACGTGGATGCTGAGTTGCAAGAGATCAAGGAGGCGTGTCTTCAGGCTAAGCTAGTGAAACACCCTTTCAAAGAATCGAGGAAGAAGCAGAGCGTGCCTCCACTAGTGATCGGAATAATGATGCAAGTATTCCAGCAAATGACCGGAATTAATGCAATCATGTTCTATGCTCCCGTGTTGTTCCAAACCATGGGGTTTGAAAGCAACGGATCCCTTCTGTCCGCCGTCATTATAGGACTTGTTAATGTGTTCAGTACTTTGGTTTCATTGTTCGGGGTTGACAAGTTTGGAAGGAGAGCCCTCTTACTTCAAGCATGTGCTCAAATGTTCATAAGCCAAGTCGTAATAGGAATTCTACTCATAATGAATCTGACAGACACAAGCACGCTACCAAAGGGACCGGCAATTGTGGTGGTAATACTAACCTGCACCTTCGTCATGTCGTTTGCATGGTCATGGGGTCCGCTTGGATGGCTCATACCGAGTGAAATTTTCCCCGTGGAAACCAGAACAGCAGGGTTCGCTTTTTCCGTTAGTTCCAACATGTTGTTCACCTTCTTGATCGCACAAGCTTTCCTTTCCATGCTTTGCCACATGCGAGCCTACATCTTCATCTTCTTCTCAGCATGGATTCTTGTTATGGCCTTGTTTGTCATCTTCCTCTTGCCTGAAACTAAAGGCATCCCATCGATTCCGTCGCTGACCAAGTGTGGAAGAAGCACCCTGTTTGGAAGAGGTTCATGAATGATGGTGATTCTCCCGAATTTCAAGCTTGAGAAACTGATACATCATAATTATTAAGCCATAATTAGTTTAAGTTCTTTTTTCTTTGTTGTTTTGTTCTAGTTTTCTTCACAGAGTCTGACTAATTTGAATTCTTTGGTATTTGAGTTCCTTTTTATATGTTACAGACATAGTTTTGTAGTTTGTTCTTAAATATTGAGTTAGTTAATTATATCGTCTTCTTTACTGTGATACTTCTACAACAAAAAATTACATGTATGCTTTTACACAGACAAATTTAACAAGGCATGAACTGAAAATATTTATCAGTTAGTTCGGTAAAACAAATGCTAAGTGCACCCAATTCATTATCTAATTATCTATAATCGCAAGAGCAAAGGGATTCAAAGTAAAAGGAGGTTTTTTTTATAACAAATATTAACAGACGTGCAAATTAATCGATAGAAAGGTTTTCGAATTGGCTAAAATCCCCAAAGTATGCTACTGAATGTACTGCACAGACAAATTCAGCAGCGCCTGGACTGAAAGCACTTACGGAGTATCAGCTGGCTTAGTAAACACATGCTAATGCTTATTACTTCAACTAAAAAGCTGTGATGATTCGGCCCAAAGTTGCTGTACTAAAAAAGATTAACCACTACAATGTTTTTCAAATTGGCAGACGGCTGAAACAGCCGAAAGTACAACGCAGAGTATGATTGTACCACAGTAATAGTTGTGAGTCAAAGCATAGCTTCATGCTAGCTTACAGGACATCAATGAGTCAAACGTGATTTTTGTCAGCGGTTTTAGTAAAATAGCTTCGCATATAGTACAACAGTTTCATTGCATGATTGTAGCGCAATAATATGACTTCCTCAAACTGGAAGGGAATTGAACAATCAATCATCTCGCATAAACTGTAAATATCAAGCAGCGAGAACAACCATTTTATTTCTGCGAGAGGAACACACTAAAAAGCAGGTGATTCAAATTATTAAGTTGTGAGTGAAAGCATAGCTTCAATGCTTCATGCTAGCTTACAGGACATCTACTGAACCAAATGTGATTTTTATCAGCGGTTTTAGTAAAATAGTTTCGCCTATAGTACAAGTGTACAACAGTTATATTTGATGACAAGATATAGTTTCATTCCATTTACATTGTGATTCACAATGTAAAATAAAAAGAATAAAAATAAAAAGAACATGCAGGTACTAAAAGTTTTACAAAAAGTCAAAAACACAATTAGATCATTTAACACGACCAACAAAGCTTCAATTTCCTGCAATCTAAATAACACAAACATCACAATTTTTTCTTGAGCTTTTGTGGATCCACTTGACGACAACTTAATGACTATATCCTGCTAGGATTCTACCAACTCTAGACGAACAGACCATGCTCTAACAATGCCAGAATATTCGACTACGTTAGCACTTCAACAACAACAATAACATCACCTCAATGCCTTAATGGCTTCCGCAAATTGCAGGGTAAAAGGGTCGGATGTATGTAGCCCTACCCTTGTATTATGTATTAACAATACAAAAAGGCTGATTCCGAATGACCCATGATGAAAATTGCGTCGATAACTGCAATAGAAAGAATTGCATCCACTTTGGTCTTTGGTGAGCCATTTTGATTTATTCCATCTTAATCCCGAAGGGATAAATTTCACATCTCATGCAATTCTGAACGCAATTCCAATTTGGGTAGTTCGGAAACAACCACTTTGTAGCGGTAGCAAAAGGGTAAGGTTCATACCATAGTGCCTACATTCTTAAGCAAAATGTTTAACCTACAAAACTATATTAACCTTTATCGGTCGATAAGGAGTCGCAAGGACAGTACAATAGACGGGACTGAAACCCTGGTCTCGGATATAACATCCTAATCACTTTACAAGCTAAGCGGGCTCACATCCACTTTGAAGTCAACTAATAAATCAACAAAATCCCAAATTTCTATCCCAATTAACCCAAAATCCCAATTTTTAATTCAAATTTCCGTGAATTTATTCAATCATCATACTGGCATGGTTAATGGGTGTCAATTCAAATCCAAATTAGCAGAACAGAAGGCAATTACATTCACATGAAATTAAATTCTACTATACAATAAAGAAATCAGCCAAAAATCATAAAACAAATAAGGGTTATTTAAAGAGATTAATCCAACCTATGCCTCACTTTCTCAAATTAATCCAACTTATGTTTTATCCCATATTAATCTCATCATTCCACTCATTTATCTCATATTAGAACATTGGAAGGGCAACCTGTTGAAGAGGTTACCCTCTACATTTACTTATATTTTAAACGCCTTTTACCCTCTACATCAATATATATATATATAAAAGAGGCTTTTTTCGAGCAATTTTATTGGTCAACATCATCTTTTTCAATTTTTGAAAAGTATATTTTAAGATCTTCCAAGATTACGAAAAAGATACTATGTAATATTTTTAATACCACAACTATTATTTACGTAAGAAAAAATTGAATATCAATCTGACAAAAAAAAAATATAATGCAAAACATTTCGAAACTTATATATTTGGATTCTTAACGAAAAATGCTTTCATTAGAGTATAAATTTTGTATTTTTTACTACCATATCATTTATAAGATCATATAACTATAACCTAAGTATATGAAAGTTAAATAAATGACTTTTAAAATATTTGTCCCACATTGAAAAATAACGTAGGTGTGGTGAATATACTACATATAAAAAGTAGAATTGTCCCACATCGAAAACTTAATTTAAGATATGATGATCCTATGTTTATAAATAGGAGTCAAATTGGAACTTATGTATCCACCCAAAATCTTTTGACTCTCTTAAGTATTGTCTTAGAGATGTCTTACAAGTTTGTATTATTATCTTTACAATAGTGAAATTTACATCATAAAAAATTATTTAGGAAAGTTTCATAAATAATACTTTGTATATAAAAAATTAAGTGGATAATCTTTTAATTATTATATAAAATAAAAATAATAGAAATATATATTTTAAAGAAAAAGATGGTGTACTACTTAATATATTATTTTTCTCACATTGAAAAATAATGTAGATGTGGTAAACATATTACGTATAAACTGTAGAATTATCCCACATCGAAAAATTAACATAAAGTGGCTAATCTTGTTGTCCTTAAATCTTGGGTATTAACCCAAATTTTTTTGAATCTCTTAAAAATTGTCTTGGAGATCTCTTAAAAGTTTGTAGATGTGATGAATATACTATATATAAATAGTAAAATTGTCCCACATCGTAAAATTAACATAAGGTGTGTGATCCTATATTTATATATAGGAATCATCCTTTGACCTTATATATCAAAGTAAAATCTCCTATAATTATATATAGGAATCATCCTTTGACTTTTATATATCAAAGTGAAATCATTTAAGTCTCTTAAGTATTGTCGTAGAGATCTCTTAATAGTTTATGTATTATTATCTCCACAATTGTTAAATTTACATCATCACAAATTAATTTAGAAAAGTATTATTAAAAAAAAATTAAGTATCATAACAAAAATTATGAAGATAATATAGTTACATTCGTGGTAAAAAAAAACCTTGAAAGTATAGAAACTCATACTATTTATTTGCACATACTTGGTGTAATTTTTAGTATATTATTTGTCCCATATTGAAAAATAATGTAGGTATGGTGAATATATTACTTATAAATAGTAGAATTATCCCACATCAGAAAATTATCATAAGGTGGGTGATCTTATGATTACAAATAGGAATCATATTTGAAAATAAAGTTTCAACCCAAAATCTTTTGAGCCTCTTACATATTGTCTTAAAGAGCTCTTAAAAGTTTGTATTATAATCTAAACTATAGTTAAATTTACATCATTAAAAATTAATTTAGAAAAGTATCATAATTAATAATTTTGATGATAAATTATTTAATGTGTTATTTGAAAAACAATGTAGGTATGGTGACGGGTGAATATATACTATGTATAAATAGTAAAATTGTTCCACATTGAAAAATTATCATAAGGTGGAGTGATCATAAATACGATCATCTTTTTTATATTGTTAATAAAAGACTTTTAACATATAATAAGTGACCTTTAAAATATTATTTAATTATTCTAATATAGAAAAAGATGGTGTACTATTTAGTTTTTTATTAGTCCGATCCCACATTGAAGAATTATGTATGTATGGTGAATATATTACATATAAATAGTAAATTGTCTCACATCAAATAATTACTATAACATATGGTAATTCTATGATTATAAATAGTAGTCATC
This sequence comes from Heliosperma pusillum, assembly GCA_022085475.1. NCBI lineage: Eukaryota > Viridiplantae > Streptophyta > Magnoliopsida > Caryophyllales > Caryophyllaceae > Heliosperma > Heliosperma pusillum. The sequence goes on along the minus strand of JAIUZE010001924.1, from coordinate 76,041 downwards.
CTTTAATTTAGGTATAAACCCACAATTTTTTAAGTCTCTTAATTAAGTATTGTGTTGAAGTTTTACATTATTAAAAATTAATATAGAAAAGTATCATAAATAATAATTTTGATGATAAACTACTTAATGTGTTATTAGTCTCACATTGAAAAATAATGTATTAATTATCCTATGTCGGAAAATATCATGAGGTGGAGTGATAAAAAATATGATTATAAATTGGAGTCATTTTAGTCTCTTAAGTATTGTCTTAATGAACTCTTAAAAGTTTGTATTTTATCTCCACAATAATGAAATTTAAACCATCAAACTTAATTTAGGAAATTTAGGAAAGTATTATATAAGTAATAATTTTGATGTTGTACTACTTAATAAGTTATTTGTCCCACATTGAAATATAATACAAGTATGGTAAATATGTTACGTATAAATAGTATAATTGTCTCACATCGTAAAATTATCCTAAGGTGGGGTGATCCTATAATTATAAATATGAGTCATCTTTTGAACTTAGATATCAACCCAAATCTTTTGAGTCTATTAGATATTTTCTTAGTGAGCTCTTAAAAGTTTGTATCCACATTAGTGAAACCTACATCATCAAAAATGAATTTAGGGAGGTATCATAAAAAATTATAGTGAAAAATCTTTTATTTATCTCAATATACATTTCTTATATTATATTCAAGTGATGCTTATAATTTTTATATAAAACATTTTACATTTTATTTCACAAAAAAAATATTGTGAAATTGAGTCATCTTTCAAAGTTAGATATTCACTCAAAATCTTTTGAATCTCTTAAGTATTATCTTACAGAACTTTTAAAAGTTTGTATTATTATCCCCGCCTTAATGAAATTTACATCATCAAAATTAATTAAGGAAAATATCATAAATAAAAATTTAAGAAAGTATCATAAATAATAATTTTAGTGGTGTACAACTAAAAATGTTATTTGTCCCACATTGAAAAATAATGTAAGTGTGGTGAATATACTATGTATAAATGTATAAATAGAGGAATTCTCCCACATCGGAGAAATATCATAAGATGGAGTGATCATGCGATTATACATAATAGCCGTCCTTGGACTTAGATATCAATCCAAAACCGTTTAGGTCTCTCAAATATTGTTTTAGAAAGCTCTTAAATTTTTTTATTAATTATGAAAATAATCTAATTATAAGATTCGTAGTAAAAAAATGTTATCATTGTAGTATAAAATCTCATATTATTTGCACATACTTGGTGTAATTCTTAGTATGTTATATATCCCACCTTGAAAAATAATGTAAGTGTGGTGAAGATAATAATACCTAAAAATAGTAGAATTGCCCCATATCGGACAATTACCATAAGGTAGGGTGATCAACCCAAAATTTTTTGATTCTCTTAAAGTCTTAAGCATTGTCTTAGAGAGCTTAATTCTTAGGTACCTTGGATCATTTTTCGAAAACATTACGGAGTATATTTTATTATAGTCTTAAAATTTCAAAAGTTTATTTTTACAAGTTAATTGTTATAGGAAAATCACGGGAATGAAATCTAGTTTACTTATATTTTAAACGGCTTTTACCCTTTCATTTCTTTGTGTTTGTCTGTCTTCTTGTTCACGCCTTACTGTTGTTAGTTCCTTCTCAACTGATGCTTCTTCATTTTTCTTCTCCATCGTCATCCTCTCATCAAACATTTTCACATATAAAAAACTTCCTGATCACTAAAAATAACAGCAAAGAAAACCCAAGAAATCACTAATATTGTCTTCATTTTGTCTCCCTTTAACAATGCTTCCTATATTCAATTGTATAGGCCAGCCTGCCATAACCTCATCTTTCAATTTTTCATTCTTCAATTTTAGTTTATGAATCTTCTCCTCCTCATCTCCAACAATTCCATTTGAAAAACTAAAATATAAGAAAAAATTAGAGGCCAAAGTAGACAAACTTACAAGCCACAATGAACTTCCTTATCCTCAAAGCCACATAAAATTGATGTTTACAGTACGATTGTTGGATGGGATTTGAATTGGTTGAAATTAATGATGTTGAAGAGGACAAAGTACCCTTTTTAATTTGGAGAAGAAATTGGGGAAAAGATGAAGAAAATTAATTAAAGGGGAAAAAATGACCATTGAAGAGGAGGAAGGATGAAACGAGAAATAAGAAAAGAGAACAATTTAATGGAGGAGTTGGAAGAAGTAATCAGTCAAACAAATAAAAAGGCAAGATACCTGTTGATGAGTAAATTACACCGGTTATAACAGGTATCTTTTACCGTGGTCTAATATGAGAAAAATGAGTGGAGAAATGAGATTAATATGAGATAAAATGTAGGATGGATTAATTTGAGATGGTTAGCTATAGGTTAGATTAATCTCATTAAATAACCCAACAAATAAAGAAATAACCTTGTAATTAAAACGAATTGAAGAAATAATAAAACAGTAAAACGAATTAATAGATACATACCAAAATTCACAAAAGATCTTTAAAAATATGTGTTATTAATAGATACATACCAAAATTGAAGAAATAAGAAATAACTTTATTGATTTCTTTAGTTTCAGAGTGAAGAGGCTGAGAGAATGAAAAAGAGTAAACGCTTTCATTTGTTATTATGGGTTGCGCTTCAGATTCATACAGTACTTTTTTTTTCGGTCCCGAACTCAAACCGCTTTAAAAATATCCGCTTTAAAGATCTGGTTAGACTCGTAAAATCCTTGGAGGCCAGAATTAAGCTTGAAATCGGTCAAAATGAATTCTAAGCCGATTCCAAGTTTAGTAGAGCGGCGATCGGAAGCTCTAATGCTCTATATACGGAGTATTTTTCTATTTAGTCTAGTATTTTACAATTATTTTCCTTCTTAATCACATGTTATTTTAGCATTTATGATTATGTTTTCATTATACTCGTAGTTGTTAAGTATTTTATACTTATATACATCTTTATATATATTTATTTTATGCCCAAACTCACAAAAGATTAAAACTTATGAAGATTTTAATAAATCTATTTGGTTTTGGTTTGAGCTTGTTTTAGAGTGAAGAGACCGAGAGATTGTTTACACTTCATTTTGGATTACGCCGGAATAAATGATTTTGGGCTTTAGGCCATTTTTGGATATCAAGCTCTCAGGGGTCACTTTGAGTCGAGTCATTTTCATAGCAAAGTCGTTTTTAAGTCAGCGGTTGAAACAATTTTTTTTGAAACACAGTGGTTGAAACATTTTAATTAACACTAATTTGACTAACAAAGAGTGTCTTACAAAATTAATTATTTAATATGGAACTAAAAGGAATGATTCATTTACTTTGACGTAATATAAGATTAAGTAATACGACAATTTAGAATTTAATGAAGTGGTATTGAAAAATATCATATAAATTTTCACTAAAACTTTGGAGAGACGGTCTCTCACTAAGTTTTTGAGAGATCATTATATCGTACTCCTTTATATAATTGTTTGTATTTTCTTCTATTATTGATTGAGACTCAAAATATTCTTTAATTTCATTTAGTATACGTCTTCATAATTATTGTACATACTTTATCATATACTGCAATCATTTTCATTAGCATTAATATCTAATTTTTTTTAGTATATGTACCCTTTTATTACTACGTGTACCATTTTTCCGACAGTTTATAATTAGTCTCTCAATATGTTTATTAAAAGACCGTATTTCAACTCATAAATTTTATACTTCTTAATGTCATTTAATAGGTAAGAATTACATACTTTTTAGAAAGAATTACACACTTTTGTTTCAACATTAAAATGGCTACAAAATCGAAGTTGTCTTAGTCTGGTGGATAAGACGGATGTGTTGTGGACAATACATCGCAGGTTCGATCCCTCTCGTTCTATTTTAATGCGACTAAGTGCGCGCTTCGTTAAACAAAAAATAATTTAAAACGGCCACAAAAATCTGATGTAAAGCCAAGTGAACAATAAGAATCAGAGAAATTTTGTGGAAATAACACACGTAAAAAACCAGTAGGAGTAGGATTCACCTGAAACAATGAAGTATATAGCCAATACCAGTAGGAGTAGGATTCTCATAATTATATTGAATTATATTACATTATCTGAATCAGATCCAAACTTAGAATTAAAATTAGGAAAATTGTAATTAGTATAAATACACCCCCTCTTCTCAATAATCATTACATATTTACGTCAAAAAAAAATCATATTACATATTTACATAAAAAAAAATCATTACACAAATAATTTCTCAATCTTTATTTTTCTCATTATATCGATAAGCTTAGGAATATAAAATGGCTTTTATAGAAGAGAAAGACGATTTTCCATGGAGAGTTACACCTTACATGGTTATCTGTTGGTTACTCGCAGCCTGTGGAGGCCTCATGTTTGGTTATGACATCGGTATCTCAGGAGGAGTTACCGGAATGGATGATTTCTTGATTAAATTCTTTCCGAAAGTTTACGAACGAAAGCAACATGTCCATCAGAGCAACTACTGCAAATATGATAACCAGTATCTACAGCTTTTCACATCATCGTTGTATCTGTCGGCACTTGTTTCGAGCTTCTTGGCATCAAAACTATGTTCCGTCAAAGGCAGAAAACTAACCATAATGGTATCCTCACTGTCTTTCATTGTGGGCTGCATAATATGCACTGCGGCTCAACATCTATGGATGCTAATCATTGGTAGGGTTCTAATGGGGGTGGGTATTGGGTTCGGGAACGAGGCCGTGCCACTATTTTTGTCGGAGATAGCACCAGTCCAACACAGAGGAGCAGTCAACATTCTCTTCCAACTCTTGGTGACGGTAGGCATCCTCATAGCTAATCTCGTCAACTTTGCAACCCTAAATCTACACCCCATCGGTTGGAGAGTGTCTCTTGGTTTGGCGCTGGTCCCGGCCCTTCTCTTGTTTATTGGCTCCATAGTCATCCCGGAGACTCCCACCAGCCTCATTGAGAGGGATCGGCTGGACGAGGGCGAACGAGTGTTAAAGAAGGTTAGGGGTGTGGAAAACGTGGATGCTGAGCTGCAAGAGATCAAGGAGGCATGTCTTCAGGCTAAGCTAGTGAAACACCCTTTCAAAGAATTGAGGAAGAAGCAGAGCGTGCCTCCACTAGTGATCGGAATCATGATGCAAGTATTTCAGCAAATGACCGGAATTAATGCAATCATGTTCTATGCTCCCGTGTTGTTCCAAACAATGGGGTTTGAAAGCAACGGATCACTTTTGTCCGCCGTCATAATCGGACTTGTTAATGTGTTCAGTACTTTGGTTTCAGTGTTTGGAGTTGACAAGTTCGGAAGAAGAGCCCTCTTACTTCAAGCATGTGCTCAAATGTTCCTAAGCCAAGTAGTAATAGGAATTCTACTCATAATGAAGCTGACAGACACAAGCACGCTAGCAAAGGGACCGGCAATTGTGGTGGTAATACTAACCTGCACCTTCGTCATGTCGTTTGCATGGTCATGGGGTCCGCTTGGGTGGCTCATACCCAGTGAAATATTCCCCGTGGAAACCAGGACAGCAGGGTTCGCCTTTTCAGTGAGTTCCAACATGTTATTCACCTTTTTGATCGCACAAGCTTTCCTTTCCATGCTTTGCCACATGCAAGCCTACATCTTCATCTTCTTCTCAGCATGGATTCTTGTTATGGCCTTGTTTGTCATCTTCCTCTTGCCTGAAACTAAAGGCATCCCGATCGATTCCGTCGCTGACCAAGTGTGGAAGAAGCATCCTGTTTGGAAGAGGTTCATGAATGACGGTGATTCTCCCGAATTTCAAGCTTGAGAAACTGATGCATCAAAATTATTAAGCCATAATTAGTTTAAGTTCTTTTTTCTTTGTTGTTCTGTTCTAGTTTTCTTCACAGAGTCTGACTAATTTGAATTCTTTTGTATTTGAGTTCCTTTTTCTATGTTACAGACATAGTTTTGTAGTTTGTTCTTATATATTGAGTTAGTTTATTATATCGTCTTCTTTACTGTGATACTTCTACAACAAAAAATTAATTGTATGCTGCTACACAGACAAATTTAACAAGGCATGAACTGAAAATATTTATCAGTTAGTTCGGTAAAACAGATGCTAAGTGCACCCAATTCCTTATCTAATTATCTATAATCGCAAGAGCAAAGGGATTCAAAGTAAAAGGAGGTTTTTTTTTAACAAATATTAACAGACGTGCAAATTAATCGATACAAAGGTTTTCGAATTGGCTAAAATCCCCAAAGTATGCTACTGAATGTACTGCACAGACAAATTCAGCAGCGCATGGACTGAAAGCACTTACGGAGTATCAGCTGGCTTAGTAAACACATGCTAGTGCTTATTACTTCAACTAAAAAGCTGTAACGATTCTGCCCAAAGTTGCTGTACTAAAAAAGATTAACCACTACAATGTTTTTCAAAGTGGCAGAAGGCCGAAACAGCCGAAAGTACAACGCAGAGTATGATTGTACCACAGTAATAGTTGTGAGTCAAAGCATAGCTTCATGGTAGCTTACAGGACATCAATGAGTCAAACGTGATTTTTGTCAGCGGTTTTAGTAAAATAGCTTCGCATATAGTACAACAGTTTCATAGCATGATTGTAGCGCAATAATATGACTTCCTCAAACTGAAAGGGAATTGAACAATCAATCATCCCGCATAAACTTTAAATATTAAGCAGCGAGAACGACCATTTTATTTCTGCGACAGGAACACACTAAAAAGCAGGTTATTCGAGTTATTAAGTTGTGAGTGAAAGCATAGCTTCAATGATTCATGCTAGCTTACAGGACATCTACTGAGCCAAATGTGATTATTATCAGCGGTTTTAGTAAAATAGTTTCGCCTATAGTTCAAGTGTACAACAGTTATATTTGATGACAAGAAACAGTTTCATTCCATTTACATTGTGATTCACAATGTAAAATAAAAAGAATAAAAATAAAAATAAAAAGAACATGCAGGTACTAAAAGTTTTACAAAAAGTCAAAATCACAATTAGATCATTTAACACGACCAACAAAGCTTCAATTTCCTGCAATCTAAATAACACAAACATCACAATTTTTTCTTGAGCTTTTGTGGATCCACTAGACGACAACATAATGACTATATCCTGCTAGGATTCTACCAACTTTAGACGAACAGACCATGCTCTAACAATGCCAGAATATGCGACTACGTTAGCACTTCAACAACAACAACAACATCACCTCAAAACCTTAATGGCTTCCGCAAATTGCAGGGTAAAAGGGTCGGATGTACGTAGCCCTACCCTTGTATTATGTATTAGCAATACAAAAAGGCTGATTCCGAATGACCCAAGATGAAAATTGCGTCGATAACTGCAATAGAAAGAAGCGCATCCACTTTGGTCTTTTGTGAGCCATTCTGATTTATTCCATCCTAATCCAAAACCGAAGGGATAAAAGTCACAGCTAATGCAGTTCTCAACGCATTTCCATTTTGGGTAGTTCGGAAACAACCACTTTGTAGCGGTAGCAAAAGGGTAAGGTTCATACCATAGTCCTACCTTCTTAAGCAAAATGTTTAACCTACAAAACTATCTTAACTTCTTCGGATATAACATCTCAATCACTTTACCAGCTAAGCGGGCTCACATCCACCTTGAAGTCAACTAATAAATCAACAAAATCCCAAATTTCTATCCAAATTAACCTAAAATCTAACTGCTTCAATTCAAATTTCCGGGAATTTATTCAATCATCCTACTGGCATGGTTGATGGGTGTCAATTCAAATCCAAATTAGCAGAATAGAAGGCAATTACATTCACATGAAATTCAATTCTACCAAAAATCATAAAACAAATAAAGAAATAACCTTGTAATTAAAACGAATTGAAGAAATAATAAAACAGTAAAAACAATTAATAGATACATACCAAAATTCACAAAAGATTGAAACTTTATTGATTTCTTTAGTTTCAGAGTGAAGAGGCTGAGAGAATGATAATTGGAGACTAGTAAAAGAGTAAACGTTCGGGTTTCATACTTTCATTTGTTATGTGTTACGCCTCAGATTCATACAGCACTTTTTTTATCCTGTCCCGAACTTGAACCGCTTTAAAAAAATCCGCTTTAAAGATCTGGTTAGATTCGTAGAATCCTTGGAATAAGCTCGGCCAGAATTAGCTTGAAATCGGTCAAAATTAATTCTAAGCCGATTCCAAGTTTAGTAGAGCGGCGATCGGAAGCTCTAATGCTCTATATATTTTTCTATTTAGTCTAGTATTTTACAATCACAAATTCTTATTTCAGACGGAGGTATCCGTCTTAAGCTTCAGACGGATACCATATTCTCTCACAAAATACCCATCAACGGTGACTGGAGAGCACATGGGGGAGCCCACCTTGTCCCCTCTACCCATTTCCTCTCACAAAATACCCGTTGTAAGATCCGACCCGTCTTAAGCAAGACCTACTGTTTTACAATTATTTTTCTTCTTAATCACATGTTATTTTAGCAGTTATGATTATGTTTTCATTATACTCGTAGTTGTTAAGTATTTTATACTTATATACATCTTTAAATATACTTATTTTTAATTTGGTTTTAGAAAGAATTAATAGATACATGCCCGAACTCACAAAAGATTAAAACTTATGGAGATTTTAATAAATCTATTTTGTTTTAGTTTGAGCTTGTTTTAGAGTGAAGAGTCCGAGAGATTGTTATACATTTCGTTTTGGATTAGGCCGTAATAGATGATTTTGGGACTTTATGCCATTTTTGGATATCAAGCTGTCAGGGGTCACTTCGAGTTGAGTCATTTTCTGATGTTTTAAAGTCGGTGGTTGAAACATTTTAATTAACACTAATTTAAAGAGTATCTTACAAAATTAATTATTTACTATGGAGCTAAAAGGAATGATTCATTTACTTTGACGTATACAATATTAATTATTTACTATGGAGCTAAAAGAAATATTCATTTCCTTTCCATGCTTTGCCACATGCGAGCCTACATCTTCATCTTCTTCTCAGCCTGGATTCTTGTTATGGCCTTGTTTGTCGTCTTCCTCTTGCCTGAAACTAAAGGCATCCCGATCGATTCCGTCGCTGACCAAGTGTGGAAGAAGCACCCTATTTGGAAGAGGTTCATGAATGATGGTGATTCTCCCGAATTTCAAGCTTGAGAAACTGATACATCAAAATTATTAAGCCATAATTAGTTCAAGTTCTTATGTCGTTGTTTTGTTCTAGTTCTCTTCGCACGGTCTGAAAAAATTGAACTCTTTCGTATTTGAGTCCTTTTTTATAGTTTTATAGTTTGACAAAACTGATACATAGTTTTATAGGTTGTTGTACATATGAGTTAGTTTATTCTATCGTTTTCTTTACTGTGATACCTATAAGACAAAATCTACATGTATGCTGTTACACAGACACAACAGGCGTGAACTGAAAACATTTATCAGTTAGTTCAGTACACAAATGCTACTAATAGTTTAAAGATTTTATCCATAGTTTCTGTCTCAAAGAAAAGATGACCCAAATCATTTTCTGATTAATTATCTATAATAATCGCAAGAGAAAAGGAATTCAAAGTAAATGATTTTTTTAGTTGAATATCTTAGCAAATTAATCAATACAAAGATTTTCGAATTGGCCGAAGTCCCCAAAGTATGGTACTACATAGACAAATTCAATAACGCACAAACTGAAAACACTTACGGAGTATCAGCTAACTCAGTGAATGGTAATGCATATTACTCCTACTAAAAAGATGTAACGATTCTGCCCAAAATAGTTGTACTAAAACAGATTAACCAATACAAAGTTTTTCGAATGGGCAGAAGACCGAAACAGCCGAAACTCGAAAGTACAACAAAGAGTATGATTGTACCATAATAATAGGACTTCCTTGAACTGAAACGGAATTGAATAATCAATCATCTCGCTTAAACTGTAAATATTAAGCAGCGAGAACGACCATTTTATTTCTGCTAGAGGAACACACTAAAAAGCAGGTGATTCAAGTTATTAAGTTGTGAGTGAACGCATAGCTTCAATGCTTCATGCTAGCTTACAGGACATCTACTGAGTCAAACGTGATTTTTGTCAGCGGTTTTAGTAAAATAGCTTCGCCTATAGTACAACAATTTTATTGCATTGATGACGGCTTTAAGGTTTGTGAAAGATTGAGTTACTTCATTGATTATTCAGAGAGTGTAAATATAATGATTGTCGGATACATTACATATTTCTGGCATACGATCAATATCTAAGTAGCGACGAAAAACATCATTTAAACGAATAACATTCCAATTTCCAACATCAAGCCTAACTAGTGGCAGGACGCGACAAGCATTAATATCTCAGTAGCGGGTCGAAAAACGTGTTATTAAGAGCATATATAGCATCAAATTATTATGAATGAGGCGAATCATAGGCAATATTTCAATATCAATGCTACATTTGAGTAAAATTTTAGAGTATTGTTAGCCACAAATTCTCATTGAAGACGGACATTATCCGTCACAAGCTGTAGACGGATCATACCCCTCTCGCAATATATATATAAGTGGGGAGGACAAGTGGAGTCCCCCCACTTGCACTTGCATACTGTGAGAGAGACACTATCCGTTTTCAGCTTGTGACGGATAGTGTCGTTCCAAATTAGCAGAACAACAGGCGGGCAATCCAATTCACATGAAATTAAATGAAATTTAATATATGTAATAAAGGAATCAGCCAAAAATCATAACACAAACAAATAATCTTGTAACTAAAACGAATTGAAGAAATGATAAAACAGTAAAACCAATTAATAATAGATACCAAGTACATACCGAGATTCACAAAAGATTGAAACTTGATTCATTGATTATTTTTCGGAGTGAAGAGGCTGAGAGAGTGATAGGTGGGGACTTTCATTTGATGTTTTATTCGGAAAATTATCATGGAAACCCATTATTTTGACATTTTCCCGAAATCAAAATTTTATCCGAAAAACTAAGTGGCCATAACTCCTGTTTAGATACTCGGAAAATGAGGATTTTTTTCAAGTCGTTCATCTTTCCGAGAGCTACGATTTGAAAAAAGAAAATTAGTCGTATTTGGATCCCGTGGTTATGAGTTATTGTACGTCAAATTTCTTTTCACCAAAAAACTTTGAGTGATCATATCTCTTGGTCACGAGTTCCGAACTCGTCAATTCTTTTGTTCAAATCGTAATTCTCGGAAATATTAACGATTTGAAACAAAAATCATCATTTTCCGAGTTTGTAAACACGAGTTATGGCCACTTAAAATTTTCGGGTCAAAATTTTGGGTATTTCGGGTAAATTGTCAAAGTTCGGGGGTACCGTGATAATTTTCCATATTTTATTTTGTATTAAACAGGATCATCTTTTTTTTTTGATTTTTATAATGTGTATCCCTATGACCCTATGTTTGTTAGTAAGTTTTACTTTAAGACGAATATTATCCGTTTTAAGTTTAAGTATTTTTAAAGAGAGCTGTGTATTAAAGCTTAAAACTTACTAATTTATATACCAAAATAAGTAAATGCAAAGCTGCTAGTCAAAATAGTAATAACCCTACATTTTAACAATAAGTCTTGCTTGTGACGGAGCGACCCGTCGCAAGCTTGTGACGGGTCAAATCCTCCTCATAACGAGCAAGTGACAAGGCAAGTGAGAGGCTCCATTTGCATCCCACTTGCTCTTTGTGAAGGGGATTTGACTTGTCGCAAGCTTGCGACGGGTCGGTCCGTCACAAATGAGAATTTGTGACATTTTAGTTTTTCTCAATATAAGTAATGAGCAATAATTATGATTGAAATATTAATATTTAACCTTATATACTTTTTCTTCTTTTAATTTTTTTTGCTATTTATATAAAAAAACATAGACTATTCTTTACACTAATATCTTTATCTGACCCGTATATCGCGACTCGTAAAAAAAACATAGACATTTTAATTTTTTTGCTATTTATTTTTATTTTTGTTATGCGTTATAGAAGCCAATATAAATCTCTCGGTTCCTAAAATCAAGGACCAATGAAAAAGCCTTAAAAAGACTCCTTTTATACAAAGGAGATTGAATAGTTGTAACACCATTATACCAATAGGCCATATCAAATTTGGTGAGGATTTACGTTGTTAGGGTTTTGCAGTTTTTGTACGTAAAATCGTTTTACATAAGACTAATTCGAAGAAAATCGATGATGGCGCATCGCTATCCTACTCACTGGAAATTTGGTCGTCACAATTCTCATTCTACTGATCAGGTACTTCATTATTTTTGTACAAATAGTTTTTTAATCGCTTTTTTTATAAAGAGTATCTTATCAAATGTAAAGAATTTATTCAAGTAATTCGTAGCACAACTGTGTTTCGTGTGCACCATTACATCTTATAATTTTTCAGGAGTCAAGAGCGGACGACAAGGCGAACGACAAAGTTTTTGTTCCCGGCAAGCGAAATCGAAATGAAACAGAAACACACAATAATATTATCGACCTTCCTAAAGAGGTCATATTTAACATCCTACTGTTTCTTCCTGCTGAACTCCTGCAGGACGTTATAAGATACGTGTGCAAGCAGTGGTACGATATAGTTACCGACTCCTTTTTTGTTAGAGCGCATTGCCAAATGCCTACTACTCTTACTTCTGCCTCTTTCATCATACAGTGTGACTATAAGGTATATAAGGTGTATTTTGCTGACGAACACGATGCTAAATTCTCGGCCAAGGTAACAAAATTACAATTACCCTTCCAGGGCATGATTCATGGTTCATGTAATGGATTAGTCGTGTATTGTGATCATTGCAATACACCAAAGGTTCATCTTATGAATCCTCTTACGAAAGTAATAGTAAATCTGCCTTTCGTCGTTCCTGTGGGGTTGCAGAAGCTTTTCTATACAAGGTATAGTTTCGGAGCTAATTCTTCCGGTGAGTATAAACTAGTGCATACCGACTATCACTCCTCTGATAGATGTGAGATGAATGTGCTTACTGTCGGTGTTGATAACGCTTGGAGACCTATTGATCTTGAACATTGTCTAGGTATACCCTTGAATTACCGAGACTTGAGTCCTTCACTTAAGACTTGAGTCCTTCCATTTCGTTGGCCATGGATGTTGATACAGAAACGCTTTATTTGATTACTCGGCCAAAGAGCGTAAGCAGGATAGTTTTTGATTGGTACTTTATAACTATGGGAACTGCTCTACGCTTAATGGCCAAAATCGACAATATGAGTGGTATATGGAAGCTTCTGAAATTGACAGACGTAAAATCTAATGAGTGGACTGAAATTGGCATGATCGACATTGGAGCAATGGTAAGCAAGGTTAATAATGGTAAATGGCGGACCTATGTAGATCAGCCTATAAAGCCTGTAAGCTTGATTCATGGAGAGTTGTGCTTTTATTACGGTGTCACCATGGAGTCGTCTCAGATGGTTCGTTATAATCTGGCCAAACAAAGCTTTGTGTGTTTCGGACTCAACATATCGTGTGATGATGACTCTAGTTTTTATCATGTACCAACTTTTGTTTCACCGAAAATGGCTAGCCTTACTTGACTCGTAATAATGAATAGTCACGGAATAATGAATTATTACTTCGAGTGTTATTTACAAAATTCCTATGGACTCGTAGTGTCTTCCGAGTATTTTAACGTTCTGTCATTCTTATAGTACTAGATCTTGCACCTATTTCCACTGGGTTGTTTTCTTATGTGTGCAAATTTGTAGAAATCATTTTAACTAGAACGCTCGTCAAATGTTTACTACTTGTGCTTGTTTCCTCCTGCAAGACAGAAGACTCGATTTTCAATATCAATAGTCATCTATGTTTGAAATCTCCCTCATACGAACAAAAAAGACAGAAGGCTCGTTTCCTCTTGCCTGAAACTAAAGGCATCCCGATCGATTCCGTCGCTGACCAAGTGTGGAAGAAGCACCCTATTTGGAAGCGGTTCATGAATGATGGTGATACTCCCGAATTTCAAGCTTGAGAAACTGATACATCAAAATTATTAAGCCTAATTAGTTTAAGTTCTTTTTTCTTCTAATTTGAATTCTTTTGTATTTGAGTTCCTTTTTCTATGTTACAGACATAGTTTTATAGTTTGTTCTTACATATTGAGTTAGTTTATTATATCGTCTTCTTTACTGTGACATCTATACAACAAAAAACTTACATGTACCGGTTTTCGAATTGGCTAAAATCCCCAAAGTATGCTACTGCAGGTACCGCGCTGGCAAATGCTACAGCGCATGAACTAAAAACACTTGCAGAGTATCAGCTAGCTTAGTAAACACATGCTAACAAGAGTCGAAAAGTACAACGCAGAGTGTGATTGTACCACAATAATAGTTGTGAGTGAAAGCATAGCTTCATTCAATTTACGATCTATTTTTTGTGTGGTTTCAAAGCATGAGCATTATTGTTTACGTTCGACTCTTCACTAGCAAGTCATGCAAAGACAGCTACATTTACTCTTCGTATATAGTTAGAGAATTGCTACTCTCCTTCAAAGATGCACATCTTTCCTAGATGCACATCTTCGTATATAGTTAGAGAAGGTTGTAGGACCCCTCGTATTCTTTCATAAGCTTGTGTCCAACAAGATACTCAGACACTTGCACAACTCATTTTAAGCCAAAAGATGCACATCTTTCCTAGAGTAGTCGAGTCTGACAATTGGATTGGACAGGTGCTCATATCGGATTTAAACAGCCTATGTAACATTGGCCACAAGGACTGCAAAATCTTAATGACCGTTAAATTTCCATGTATTAGTCTACCGTGACAAAGTACATAAACAATGGACGGAAAACTGTGACATGCTGACATCAATCAATCCTAACGAAAGTATTGCTCCAGATACCATCCCTCTAATCGAAATCAAAAATCAAAAATTCTGTGAAGAGAAACAAAACTTGCAAAATGTATCTTCTCCTCGAAATCCACCTCTTAACACAAGTAAAGCAGCGTAAATCTGAGCCCTCACCGTGCCATGGGCTGAAGTTACTGGGGTAATGTTGTATTTATCTCGTCTTTTTATGCCTCATCTCCATCCTCGACAAGTATCCTCTTACAAGCTTCGTAGCACATAAAAGAAATCCCAGCAGCGGGAACTAGCTTCAAGCAACTAGGGCCAAGGCCTCTATATAATCCTTGGATGCCTTCCTGCTCGACAATGGACGCCAATGCATGAAGCACGTTTTTGTAGACCTCTCTATTACTCACAGCACCAGCTTGCATATGCTTTCTAGCAACCTCAAGTGGGAAGGTTGCGCTACTAGAGATGGCTCCTGCTAAAGAGCCAATTAGCAAGGTCTCTATATTGCCAATCTTTTCTTGCTTGAAGAATTTCCTGTATGCTTTTCGTAGGGTGTCGTAAGCAAAGTAATTGGAGGCGGCATATGGAATTACTCCAATCACGCTTGGTCCAAGGCCTCTGTATAGCTCACCTGGGCCTTCTTCCCGGATTATTTTCACAAATGCGTCAACTATACCGCTGTAGACACCCCTCTGCAATTTTCTCACAAACAGGATCAACTATTCCCCCCCAAAAAAGACATTAAATTTATTGCTAAGAATGGCATGGAAATAAATTCACCTGTATTGTTAACCGGGTCTTAACCAACTCGAGAGGGTACATAAGAACGGTCGAGCTGACCCCAGCACAGGCCCCAGCGATGAAAGAAGGAGAAATGGGGATTTTGGGTTGCTCTCCTGCCTTTGGTGTCAGCTTCTTATTAACGGAGTCGTAAATAAACAGCTACATAGAGAAATCGAAAAAATAAGAATGACGAACTTCATGTCAATATATTGATGCACAATTTAGTTCAGCCGTGCATTCATGGTTTGCAGAAAATGCAGCCATAATGTGTAGGTAACATAGCTATTTTGGTATCTGGAAATTTCTTCCCAAAAGAGAAGTCTGTGCCTTAGCATGTAAGTGTGCTTACAAGGCAGGGGTATTCTTCATACCATCATCACATTATAATAAAAATCATTGAAGGGTACATCCAAACTGGAGAATATGAACATGCAGTTTTCACAAAAAAAAAAAAAAGAAAAGAAAATGAGTAAATCTGAAGCTGCAAAATGGTTAATCTCAAAAGAAGCAGCCAACGAATGAATGGCAAGAACGAAAAGCCACCACATTGTGTTAGCGAACACTCGTGAGTCATGATAAATGCATTCATTCAAAGTCTACCAACAAACGAACTTATGAATATTACCAGCTCATTCAAGTGTGTATAACTCTCAAAACCCCAACTTAGATGAAACACATTATAGAGCTCCACAAGAGGTCTACGAGTAATACCGCCACTTTGTTTGACTACGACTATCATGTTAATGTTGTAGATACAATACGTGCAATGCAATACACTCGTACGAGGCTCATAGATCAAGTCAAGCAAGGAAAAGAGACATTCTTGGATCTTTTACTTCCTAGAGCTCTTTCAGTTCAACATTGTTTTAGTCCTACAGCACTGCGTAGTCAATCTTGGAAAATGAAGGTAGGGTTTTACCGAATAACAGGGGAATAATATAGCTAATTGCTTCAAATTATTCTATGCTTCATTGGTTAAACAGCAACAAATTCACCACAACTCTATCATAAAGATATAAACATGGCATTATTACAATCCGACTCCAATTGAAAATCAATATCATTTAGACCATGAATTGATCATAGAGTAGCACGTCACAGGCTCACAGTGGAATGACTCGTCCTCATTTGCAACAAGTTAGAAAGCAGCACTCAAAACTGTCACGACTCACGACTGCTACAGAAGAACAGAACATGGTAAGTATGACTAGAGTAACCTCCAAACCAAGGAGATTTAGTTAAAAGTCACTTCTCGCTATTATTAGACAAAAGGTTAATCTTTCACGTCGCTCTAATGCGCTTTTCAGAAGAAAACTCAAGTACACTACAACAACTGACTAAAAATTAAAACTTGGGATGAATCAAATACAACTAAATCCACTATCAATATATATCATACAGCAACAACAACATACCATAGAAACAACATAACCTTATAAAATGCAAATAAAGCACAATTTAACTATAAACCTTGCATTAGCATATCACTTAATAAAACCTCGATGAAACCAAATAATCGCAATAACTACAACATTACCCCATTGCCCGAATGGGCTCCAAAGAAGGTCGAATTATTAAAATTGCATCAAGAACTAGAAAAGAAGTGCATCAAATAATCGTAATAACACCAACATTACTCCATTGCATCAACAATTACATTAAACAACAACTACTCCACAAGAGGGGTAATAAGAAAAGATATGCATCAAACAAAATCATAATCCAGAACCAAAGAATAACGAGTTTTTGAAACCGGCATTCCATACCTCAATAGCCTTACTAGGAGCAACCCGAATAACATTAATAAAATTCCCTCGAAACAAACCATTCCAACCATCAGTCTTCATAATATCATGAAACACTTCACTAGTTGAATGTCCACTACTTCCAACCATCAAATGTGTCCTAATTGTCTCCAATGGAGCCACAGCTGTCCTCGAAACCGCTCCGGCTACCGCCCCGCTAATCAATCTCCTTAAAGATGGATTACCAACCTTAATCTTCAACTTTAATCCTTTTTTTTTCTTCTTATTATCCTCTTTTTCTTCCTCCTCACTTCCCACAATAGAATTTATATACTTTAAATATAAATCCATGTATGGAACCTTGAAACTGTTGGTTTCTTCGGAATTTGAAGGGCATATGTTTGTACTACTATTTTGCCCTATACTTGCAAATAAACCACCATGTGGAGGGTAATTTAGGGATTTTATTTGGAACCCTAAATTGGAATTTGCCATTAATGTAGTTTCATTATTCCCAATTGAAATTTGCTGTCTTTTTACGCAACCCATTGATCAAATAATCAAAAGTTTATTGAAAAGATTCAAACTTTTTTGAAGATGGAATAATAAGTTTAATTAACCTAACTTAATAATAGTAAAAATAAGGGGAGAAATAGTAAGGGTTGGTGAAAAGAAAGAGGAAGAAGGAGGAGAAGGGTTTAATGGTGTGTGTCTCTCTCTCTTCGACTTCTTAAGAAAGAGAGACAAAGGGGAGAGTACGGATTAGGTTGTCTTAGTGATTTTATAAGCCTTTTAGGTTTTTTTACTTAACACAAATTACATCTATGTGGTTAAAAAAGTGGCTCGGATCGGTTCGGACCGGATTTCAGTCTGAAACTTGAGAAACCCCCTAAAGAGCTCCTTCTAGCCAGTTTGGTTCAAAGCCGAAAAAATGCAGGTTAATATTCTTTGGTTTGGGTTATCTTCTAATTGACCAGGTCTCCGGGTTTGGGTTTTCGGGTAGTTTGGTGTGATTACAGAACAACCCTTGAGTTCATTGATAGCCATTCGGGAATTGGAAGAGTTAAGACTTGTGTTCGTGTTGCTAAGGAATCTTGGAAAGTTACATTTGATGATTATGGTATGCGAGTTGACGAGCGATTATGATAAGACACCCGAGTGAAGGAGAATAGTCGGCCGGTTGCTACAAAGTACTCAATTCAACTGAATCACATGCTAGGTCAATCGAACCGAGTCGGTAACTTGGAACATCGAAGGAACAACGGGACAACCAACTGATTGGAATATGTAATTGATACGATCAAAGTATCATAAGAGTAGATCGAATCAACAGGGCTAGGCTGTTCAGATTTTTCTCTAAACTGATCAAAATTCCACCTAATTTTCATTTATTTATCAAATCAAACAGTCTTGTAGATTACTATCTAGTCCCCGACAATCATGCGATTATGATTGGACTATAACTAGCCTTGTCTCTTTGAACAGACGAGCCTGAAACATAATAAGACGCTTCATCGCTACAAGTATACATAATTATTGACAATCCTGGACTTCGTTGATATGTCCCAATTTTATCGCGTCTTTCCTCTATCCCGGTATACATTTTAGCTCTAAAAAGTGCGTTCCATACCCGTTTTCCACTTAGACCGTCTCAAGTTGTAGCAACGACGTTCAAGCATCCAAGAAGGTTTCCCCTTCGCTAAAAAGAAGTATGTTGTTATGTCTAAAATTTCTCCTCTCACACAACTCCCAAGCCCCAACATTCTTCCCCTTCATCTACGAGTTCAACAATTTCTCCTTGAACCAAACCTGGTTCTCCAAGCACTATCTAGAGCCTTTGACAACATTCCTAACCGATACATGTCATCGAGTCACCGAATCATGTATAAACGCCGTTCACAAGTTACTGCTGACATTCACGTATTCATGTAGCATAAAACACATAGGATTCCACTCCATCGACCCTAAATGGAAAAAACCAACTCCAATGCAATGGATGCACAAGCCCATGCTGAGCCATGAGCTTTCTACCACCTGCAGGGGAGTTCCAAGGAGTTCGATCTGCCAGCTCCCACCAAAATGACCCATTTTATTTGGCTTTTGGGTTAAAAAAACAATTTTAATAACATAATTAAACATACAACTCAACAAAATTTTACACTAAAAATAGTGGCTATATGAGAATTAATGTTTTACATTAGGAAAGAATAGTTCCTATATGTGTTAAATGTTAATGATCTGCCTTCCACAAGGTTTTGGTTGCCACCAGAATTCTATCGCCCCCATTTGATTCAGGCTCCTTTTCATGGATGGCGGTAGTCCACCTTACAGCACGAGCAACACGACTTACTTTGTCGATGACCTCTGGGTTATCCCTCACTACTACTGTCCCTTCCGGCCGTAATATTCGGTCCATTTCCACCATGACATCCACAAGGTTACATCTACAAGGGAGCAAATTCTAATGTGAGCACGATAATTGTTTACGCAAATTCTAATGTGAGCACGATACATTATCCAATACTCTTAGGAAGTAGCTACAAATATAGAAATATCTTGCTATTGAGCACAATAATGAAAACGACATAATAGCACACTTGCAGATGTCCGCTGTCAGCTAGGCGGGTAAATTGTTTACGCAACTCATCAACAAAGAAAACCTCCCTTGTGAATCCCTTTATATCAAAAAATAAAAAAACAAAAGAAACAACACAACAACGCAGAAAGCAAATACATAGAAGTAGAAGCATCACCCACACTACATCGCCTTTTTTTTAACATTACGTGGTAAGGAAGACTACTCATATAAATGATTTCAAATAACGATTCATGTTAATAAGCCCCAAATAATTCAACAATAAAGCTTTATTGTTGAATTATTAAGGCAGACCATGCTACACCAAAAGTCCCAGATCACTCTCGGGGATCAATGGGTGCGATCATGGAAGGGTGGATAAGGGAAAAATCCCTTTTTTTCTGAAGCTCCGCTAGGCGCTAATGGGAAGTTGATGTTGTGATCTTCAACTTTTCAAGTCACGAATCTACTTAATTACCCACTTGGCCACTAGACCACAAATATACGATATTTCAACTACGTCGTTTTAATCAATATAAAGGGCTTTAGGAACAATTTACTTGACAACTTTCGCAAAGTAATAGCCTTAAATTCAACCCCTACACTAATTTTAGTGTCTTGGCCTCTTGGGTTAGGAGAAAGCAAATCAAGTTCACATAAAGCCTGTAAGTACCAATATGGCCGTGTTAATGACGGACAAAACAGCAAGGGGACAACCAACAGCTTTAACAAGTAAATTGATGCAAAGTGAAAGGCATAGAACAAACCTGTTCTCGCCTGAAGTAGAATCTTTTATGAGTGATTCGATACCAGTAACATGGAGGAAATCGTATGTCCGAGGATACGTGGAGAAAGGCTCGCACCTATATAAGCCAAACATGAAACCGTCAAATGACGATATGGAGGAAGATATGTAACACAACATCCACTACAACCATTTTATACAAATAGAGGACCACGCAAGATTACAGCTAGTAATCCAAGTTTACAAATATTAGAATATTCCACACTTACATTTAGATAGTGTGCAAAGATGCAATGTTGCAACCCTATGCATGTAACACTTTATCTATCTTGAAGAAGACAAGCAAACGACACCATTATACTCCAAGCAGATAATAAATTTTCAAATTTCCCTGGAAAAGATGTTATGGATTTTGATAGGAAGTGCTTTTAGAGACGGTGTCTGTAATAACAAGAGTCTTTACATCTTGTTACAACACTGTATTTCAGATGACCTAACTCTCATTGAATTGTTGTTGATAATAAAAGGTACTGTATTTTTTCTTCCACGGTTCCAAAGGTTGGCATGCAATACTAAAGCACAGTATAAGGCCACAACTGTGCCCCCAGTATAGAATCTAAGTCAGTCCGCAAGATTAGCAGGTAAAGTCAATGAGCGGACTCATGATGTGGGTTTGAATTTTGAAACCCGTCAGAATCACAACTACATTTGTGACTCTAGTCACACCAGGAAAAGAAAAGGGAAAACAAAAGATTCAAATCTTTTTTACCAGAGTAATTAATTAACCCTTGTCTCTGTATGTAACCTGTTCAACTTTCAAAACACCAGTTTTACAGCCAAATGACATGCAAAGGCTCTATTTGCATTAAATAGTACATATAAAGGCCGACTTACCAATCATGATAGACTCCTATCAATCCTCTATCGAAAATGACATCCAAAGTTAGAGGCCTATGAGGAGGAACAACATTCATAACCCAGACAGGATCAGAAGAAAGAGCTGCTGCAAACCCTCCAAAAAATGCATTCATATCCATGATGTTGCGCACAGCTGGCGTCCCTAACTTTAACTTCAAGGAGTTCTTGTAATACTCAATTCTTCTTGCCCACCTCTTGGCGTCAGCTTCAAACACATCTAACCCATTATTAATTTGAGTGACGCGGGAAGAAGCTTTTGTTAGCCTCTTTGGCCATTTTGGTATAGCACCAACGCTTATGTCACCTTTCACGAAGGAGGTTCTACTTACACATTTCGTCAGGTTAAAGTACCTGTGAAGGAAGATAGCATTATCATGTAATACAAATCTAGCTTACCCAGAAAAAAACCACACAAATACAGAATGTCATAAAAAAATTTGGTATCTAAGAAAGACAAGTTCTGATAGCATTATGCTCTAATCTTGCACTATATCAATTTCACGAGGAAAAAAAACACACATCCAATTTTAAGCATTAATAACAACATTACTTTAGTCTCTCAAGTCTCAAGGGCGCCCGCAAAGGTCAAATTAACAAAGCCTTGCCCTTGCGTTAACAACGCACTTAGGCTGTTTAGAATGACCCATTATAAAAATTGCATATCACTAGTCTACTCCTACTACTACTACTACTATTAGACAATAAAAGAAGCATAGCTTGTTTTGCAAGTCATATAGACTTAAATCATAATCGTCCGGAACCATAGAATAGCAAGTCTTTTGCTAACAAAAATAAATGGCACAATGCCTCTCTAGCCATACCATGCATAGCTTGGATCATCAGACTCGTCACACAATCGAACCCCAAATACGTTCTGATTAGGAAAGCATGCATCCCCTGAAGGTTTTTTCCAGATGGCCGTGTTCCCATCAACAACAATCAGTTCATAACAGAGCGCGCTAGCGATTGCCTGAAGATCAGCCCATTCTTTGTCCTGTTTGGCCCACTGCACAGGAGGGCCAGAGATAACTAAATATCCTCCTGGGCGAAGCAAGCGATTCACTTCAATGAAATATGATGCATCTGCCAACCAGGTTCACCAAATTACATCAATGATTACAAAAAAGGAAACTATATTTGACCAAAATGAAATAAGTAGTCATAAGGAGCTCACTGTAGGCAGTAAATGGGATCAAACATCTTGAACAGTGCACCAGGTCAAACGCGAATGCGGGAAAAGGGAGTCTACGCGTGCCAAGCATGGCAACCATAGCAGGGACTCCTCTTTCTAAAGCAAATTGGATTTGAGATTTGTGCGAGTCTCTTGGAGCAAAAGAAAGTGTCATAATATTCTCTGAGAGAAGAAAACCCCCAAAACTAGCAACCTGTATGAAGTAAAAATTCCTAAGTAATACATCAAATCTGGGATAGTGACTAGAGAGGGAAGCAAACTAAGCACCTTACCCCACATCCCATGTCGAGAGCTGTCCTCAATCCTCCACTTTTAATGGGAATATACTGTGCAAGTTTCTTTATATACTGTACAGCTCCATCGGGAAACATAGTGCCTCCACCCGGAAAAATGAAGTGTTGGCCTTCGATTTTCATCCATCCCTGATGGCCCTTCCTGTCTGCAATCTTATTATATGGCATATTAGAGTGCCAAATCTGCAAAGCATTGAAAATTCAACACACATTGTTACCCCGGGATTAAAAATTTCCAAAGTTGCCAAATCAAAACTAGAGAGAATAGCCCATTGTCACATTGTAGACAATTCCATTTAAGACGGTGAGCATAGTCAAAAGTTAGTACTGAATTTTGGGCAAATGTGATAATTCTATAATATACTGCCAGATAATGCAGATTTAGGGTGCCGTAGAGTTGTAGCAGCCAATGCAGTATTTTGTTTCACAAAAGGGCGCACGAAAAGTTGAATTCTTTACAAATTAACCTGATAAAGCTATCTCATTTGAAAAGCACTATAACATGTCTATTATGTCTGTTTTAAGTTACTTGCCTGACAATTTTATGCAAGGTGCACAGCATCAGAGAGAATTGTTTAAGCAAATAGATATGAAAACCTAGGCCATTTATTATTATTTCCATCCGCATATTCAAGAATGTTTTCAAGCTATAACCAGCCAATCAATTTACTATAGAGTTTTTATATCTACAGCTGAACTCACAATATAACCTCCAATTTCACACCCTCACTAAGTTGACTGCAGAAAGTGAATCCAAAACCAACAAATCAACAAAAAAACATCAACCTTTGTCCCTGAAACGCTCACTCGGCTTCCAAGTACCACGTCCAATCCATTCAATGGACTCAACTAGAATGTTGAGATATTTTAAAAAAACAATATAATTGATCACAAATTCACAACAAAGAAATACCACCACGTATTGACAGCAAAAGGTGCGAAGAGAGACTTCACCTTGACCAAACACATTACACCAAAAAAAATTTAAAGCTAAAATGCATGAAATCAGCAACAATTAACAACACCCACATAATAATTTCGCTAGCCAAAGTGTCGGAGGTTTAGTCATTAGCACTCCCTCAGTCACAAAAAAAAACTATGCATAGACTCATTGTACAAACAAATCAGAACTAAAGCTACCCAAACCACAAACACCCCACATACAATTAAGAAAAGGGCAGCCTGGTGCAGGATGGCGTCCCTGCAAAGCGAGGGTCCGGGGAAGGGTCCCACCATAAGGGTGCAACAGGCACACACCAGCCATTTTTTGGCAAGAGGCCGCACCAAGGGTCTAATTATATATTCGCCTCTATAGTGACCCTATATTTCCAACAAAAACCGTCTCATCCTACATAGACGGTCTTGTTCTATAACTTGAGCAAAAAGATTAAAATTTGTGCAAACTATAAGTCCATTGAACATGAACATAAACTAAACTAGTGGAGTTACAAAAACAGTATAATAAAACTATAAATGGTACATCAACACAAACAAATAAAGTGTACAACAATATCAATAATGACTATATAAGATCGTCTTACAGCCCCAAAACGGTCCTTTTATATACAAAAACACTATTCTAATGTTAGTAACAAAATAGTGTCTAACTAATAAAAAAGAATAGCCTTAAAAGAGTGTTTAATAACCAATAAAAGTACCGTCTCAGAGTGTGAAACCGTCTTATTCTATAATTCAAGCGAAAAAGATCATACCTTGTGCAAACTTTGAGGCCATTGAACAGGAACCATGTAGCCTTTCGGAGGCGGAATCAAACAAAGAGGTTCTTCTTCAGGTTTAGGACAATGTCTTTCCCTATAAAAGTTCATAATTCTACTTAACTGACTATTTCTTTTAGGATCTTCACATGGCATATAATCAACATAATCATCTGGGCATTTCTCTATTTTCTTCCTTACACCTTCTTCAATGGCGGCCACCATGTTAACCCTTTGCTTCGGATCCGATATGGAGCTCCGGAGCAAGGTTTGTCGACCCGTATCCGCTAACGGGTCGCCTAAATTGGTGAATACAAGGATTAAGAAGAGGATTATTAGGAAGAAGAAGAAGGATGTTATTATGTCTAGAAGTTTCCATTTTTGGGGATGTTTTTTGGGTGATTCTTGATTTGTTTGATTACCCATTTTAGGGATTCATATGATTGGTTTTTTTGGATTGAATTGAGTTGATTTGATTTGATTTGGGATCTGGTGGATTGAATTGGGATTTGGAATGATGTGATGTGAAGTGAAGTGAAGTGAGGAGAGTAGGAAGAGAGTGGAAGTTGTATTAATGGAGGAAATTCAAGTGAGAAGAGTGATGAAACAGTTTAGTAAAAGCTGAAACTGTTTCACGGTTGATTTAGACATTAGTACTTAGTAGTAGACCGAGCAAAACTGACCCGACTGAATTAGTCGACAAGACTCGACCCACCATTTGAACTGAAGTCCGGATCTTAACCTATGATCCAAATTGACACATTTGATATGACCCGGTCCAAATGTTGTTGTTGCAAATTGTTGAGTAGACAGAGACCTGACAATATTGACCCGGTCGGAAGAGGAAGAGTCGATAGAGACTTGATCCGACATTTGAACTGATATCCTGATCTTGACCCGTGATCCAAATTGATACGTTTGATATGAGTCGGTCCAAATGTTGTTGTTGCAAATTGTCAAGTAGACCTGGCAATATTGAACAACACCCGAATTGAGGACCAACCCCAATCTCAAATTGACCTACCCTATTCAACCCGACCCGTTGGTTTATTATCGCGAATTGGCCGGAGTCGCACAGAATTTAAGATCCGACTCCAAAACACGAATTAACCCGAGCATGTTCAACCCGACCCGAATATTTATAACCGCAAACTGACCATTGTTTCCAAATAACCTCAAAACAACTTGTTCGAAAATAACCCGAACCCGGAATAAACGGATCCGGCATGAATATATATTTGCGTATTTGTAGTGACATAAGGTTCGTTTGGAATAAAAGCTAGTGATTGAAAAGTGAAAAGCAGCGGCTCCAACATAAACACAAAAACCCTTGGGGTTTCATTTCACTCCAACGTCTCTCACTCATTCTCAGAATCTCAGGTATGTTGTTTCTTGTTTATTGCCTTCACTTCTATTCTTCTGCTATACATTCCTTTCATTCCCTTTCCCTTTCCCTCTTCATTTCTTATTTTCTGTAGGAAATATACTCTTTTTTTTTAATAAAGTTTGAATCTTTTTATACTATACCGAGGGTTGCAGCAGTATGTAAACCTGTCATATGCAACTTAGATGGTTCAGGAATTAGTTTTTGATTGAAAAGTTTCTGTCTTTTTTCTTCTTTTTTTTTAAATCCCAAATTGGTTTCTGTGAAGAAACCCATATAAATACTCGTACATTTGATAAAAGAGAAGAGAGTTTACCACTTTATATGCTAAGGGCTACTTCCTCTCATTTGGCTACGGCCGAGACCCGTTTGCATGATTTAACAAGTTCTAATGCATTTCCGAATTATTAATGTTAGCTACATCAACAAATAAAGGCGGGCGATCCTCCGCCCATACTCGCCTACCATAACTCCACGGTCTAGGGTGTGCTATATCGTGAGCTAATCTATTAAATTTACGACTAATATCCGAAAAAAACATCATCGAAACAATTGCATAAACGTTCTTGTCTTTTGGTAGGATGAGTTTAAGGATTTTTTTGCATCTTTGGAACCCTTTTTATTGCTACATGTATTGAACATAGGGCGCTGCTAATGCCACTAAGAAATCCCTCATGCCATTCAATGTTGTGAGTGTATAATTAAATTAATTTAAATACATGCTCTCACAAAAGTGAGTGGCATAGGAATTTTTTAGTGGCGTTACCATTCCCCATGAACATATAGGTAGATGCTATCCTGTAACTAGTATTAAACATTTAAACCCCATACAACACAATACAAATTGTCTTTCAATCAAGATAATTTGTAATGATACTGATAATATAATATTATTCGAATGTTATTATCCTTTGGAGGGCAGTAGACGTGTATCTTCTCTGGATTCAACTAAGATGATTTAGGGAAATTTGTTGATTGAAAAGTTTGGTATTCATGTAGGACGATAGGTGTTAAATGTGTTGAAGATACTGACGCTATGAAATTTTAAAGAAGTAATATATTGGTTTGTATGAAGGGGAGCCTTGGCGCACCGGTTAAGGTGTTGCCGTGTGACCGAGAGGTCACTGGTTCAATTCCTTGGAGTGGCCTCTTGCCAAAATGGCAAGGGAAGACTTACCCCTAAGGGCCCTAATACACCCTTATGGTGGGACCCTACCCCAGACCCTCGCCTTGCGGGGATGCCATCGTGCACTTGGCTGCCCTTTTTTATATTCGTTTATATTTAATGATCCTGACTTGATTGTTAATGTGTGTTGCAGTAATGGCAGCTCGTTTACATATTTCAGGTTCTAAATTACTGAGTCCTGATTTTAAGGTACTCATCCTGTACACTTGTTTTACATAGCTATGATTGTTGGATGATATGTTATTTACCGAAACACATTTGTATTATAGTTTGAAATGAAAAATCAGTTATTTTAACGAATGGTTTTGCAATATTCTAGTGTAGAACTGATTCTAAAAGGGCTTTTTCTGTCGTTTGATCGTCGTTTTTTGTACAGAATTTTCTCTTTTCATGTGTGGTATTTATGTGAACGTGTTTTGTTTTCAGGGGTATGGTCAACGTAAATTATTTTTGGCGAGAAATTCAATAAGTAGTAGAAGACTTTCAGGCCCCGGTCAATCACCTGCGTTGTTCAACAGAGGTCTCGGGCTGAGAAGTTCAATGTTGGTGCAGCCGAAGGCTGTTGTTTCTGGCGACATTGGCATATCTTCAGATAAGGTAGTGGAGTCGTTGGAGAAGGTTATTCATTTTTTTCGAGTTCCTTTGGTTCAAGATAGTGCAGCCGATGAGCTCTTAACTTCAATTCAAACTAAAGTGTCCAATGAGATCGTTGGTTTGAGAACTGAGCAGTGTTTCAACATTGGGATTGACGGGGAGCTTTCAAGTGAAAAACTTTCAGTTCTTAGTTGGCTTTTGGGTGAGACATTTGAACCCAAATATTTAGGAACTGAGAGCTTTTTAGATAAGGAAGTCAGGGAGGGTTGTGTATCAGTGGTTATTGAGGTGGGGCCTAGATTATCGTTTACAACTGCCTGGTCTACAAATGCTGTGTCTATATGTCGATCATGCGGTCTAACGGAGGTGAACAGACTGGAACGCTCGAGGAGGTATATACTATTTTCAAAGAGTCCGTTGAAGGAGGAGCAAGTTAATGAATTTGTTGCTATGGTTCATGATCGTATGACCGAATGTGTGTACACCCAGAGACTCGTATCCTTTAACACAAATGTGGTTCCGGAAGAAGTTCAGTATGTGCCAGTTATGGAAAAGGGTAGGAAGGCCCTTGAAGAAATTAACCAAAAAATGGGTCTAGCATTTGATGAACAAGATCTTCAATATTATACGTGGCTTTTTAAGGATGACATCAAGAGAAACCCTACTAATGTCGAGTTATTTGATATAGCACAGTCGAATAGTGAGCACAGTAGGCATTGGTTTTTTATGGGTAAACTAGTGATAGATGGAAAACCCGTTGATAAAACACTTATGCAGATTGTGAAGAGTACTCTAAAGGCAAATCCGAACAATTCAGTGATTGGCTTCAAGGACAATTCTAGTGCCATAAAGGGGTTTCCCGTGGAACAGTTGCGCCCTATTTTGCCCGGTTTGACCTGCCCTCTTGATGTGCAGAAACGTGACCTAGACATCCTTTTCACCGCGGAGACCCACAATTTCCCATGTGCAGTTGCTCCTTATCCAGGGGCAGAAACAGGTGCCGGTGGTAGGATTAGGGATACACATGCAACTGGAAGAGGGTCATTTGTGGTTGCTTCTACAGCTGGTTATTGTGTTGGAAACCTGAACATGGAAGGTTCTTATGCTCCTTGGGAAGATGTATCATTTACATACCCATCAAACCTGGCTTCCCCTCAGCAGATTCTTATTGATGCTAGTAATGGCGCTTCTGATTATGGAAACAAATTTGGGGAGCCCTTGATTCAAGGTTACACTAGGACTTTTGGGATGAGGCTTTCAAATGGGGAAAGGCGGGAATGGTTGAAGCCAATAATGTTTAGTGCTGGAATAGGGCAGATTGATCACACCCACATAACAAAAGGAGAGCCTGATCTCGGGATGTTAGTTGTTAAGATTGGAGGCCCAGCATATCGTATAGGGATGGGAGGTGGTGCTGCTTCAAGCATGGTGAGTGGCCAAAATGATGCTGAGCTGGATTTTAACGCTGTACAACGGGGGGATGCTGAGATGGCACAGAAGTTGTATCGCGTTGTTCGTGCATGTATTGAAATGGGTGACAACAATCCTATTATCAGCATCCATGATCAAGGTGCCGGTGGTAACTGCAATGTTGTCAAGGAAATAATATATCCCAAAGGAGCTCAGATAGATATTAGGGCTATTGTGGTCGGTGATCATACCATGTCCATTTTGGAGATATGGGGTGCTGAGTACCAGGAGCAGGATGCCGTATTGGTGAAGCCCGAGAGTCGTAGTTTGTTGCAGTCTATTTGTGAAAGAGAAAGGTTATCAATGGCAGTTATTGGAGCAATCAATGGTGAAGGGCGTGTCGTTTTGGTTGACACCGCGGCTATTGAAAAATCTCTTTTGGAAGGAGTCACTCCTCCACCTCCAGCTGTTGATCTTGAACTTGAGAAAGTGCTAGGTGACATGCCCCAGAAAACTTTCGAGTTCCAACGAATGGTTCACCCATGTGAGCCACTTGACATTGCTCCCGGGATTACAGTAATGGATTCGTTGAAGAGGGTTTTGAGATTGCCATCAGTGTGCTCAAAGCGGTTCTTGACGACTAAAGTCGATAGATGTGTCACCGGCCTTGTGGCCCAACAACAAACGGTGGGCCCATTGCAAATTACTCTTGCTGATGTGGCTGTTATTGCCCAGAGCTACACAAACTTCACGGGTGGGGCCTGTGCCATTGGTGAGCAGCCTATCAAGGGCTTGTTAAACCCTAAAGCCATGGCAAGATTAGCTGTTGGTGAAGCACTCACAAACCTGATTTGGGCCAAAATCACGTCTCTTTCCGATGTTAAAGCAAGCGGGAACTGGATGTATGCTGCGAAGCTTGAAGGGGAAGGTGCAGATATGTATGATGCGGCCATGTCTCTTGCAGAGGTCATGATTGAACTTGGCATTGCAATTGATGGGGGTAAGGACAGCCTTTCTATGGCAGCAACTGCAGGGGGTGAGGTTGTTAAAGCTCCGGGAAATCTTGTTATCAGTGCCTATGTTACTTCCCCAGACATAACAAAAACAGTAACTCCTGATCTTAAGCTTGGAGATGAGGGAGTCTTGGTTCATATTGATCTAGGCAAGGGAAAGCGGCGCCTCGGAGGATCTGCGCTTGCTCAGGTTTCATTTCCTTCTTTGACGTCTCTCTATGTTATTTGCTTTGCCTGTGCAACTATTTAGGCTTTTTGTAGTCATGTGTTTCTTTTACCTGTATGCATGTTTGGAAGTTAACTAAATTATGTGTCTTGAGATTTTGGCCATAACAAATTAGGGAACGCTTATTGAGAAACTTTGTGTTATTGGATTACCTCTTAACAAGTTTGGTGTTTGAGTGTTTTTTTCTAAGCTTAATTATCGTGTGGAATTTAGGAGAATTGTATCTGTGAATGTTCTTTAGCTAGTTAGGGTGTATATTCTCGTCGATTGTATTGGATGTTTAGATCAATCAACTTTGGCTGATAGTTGGCAAGGGTTTGATCTGATCACTTTTGATGAATACCCAGAGAGGAAATTTTGAATCAAATTTTGTGCTTTTGAACTTTTCAGATTCCTGTACATACATGGTTGAAAGTTCTTATTTTCTGAGTGAACAGTAAAGTTTATTTCTTGGGTCTTAATGGGAGGTTCAGACTTGACTGGAGAAGGTTTCACGAGGGAATTGTGCCTTTTCTGCTACGTTGAGATTGTGGCCATAACAAATTAGCTTCTTATTGACGCCATAATTTTACTTGTTTTGTGTAGGTTTTTGACCAAATTGGGGATGAATCTCCTGATCTTGATGACGTGTCGTACTTCAAGAGAGCATTCAATGCAGTTCAGGAGCTCATTTCAGACGACGTCATTTCTGCTGGTCATGACATCAGTGATGGCGGGTTACTTGTCAGTGCTTTGGAGATGGCATTTGCTGGCAATTGTGGGCTTTCTCTAAACCTAAAATCCAAAGGACACGCCCTATTTGAGACACTCTTTGCGGAAGAGCTAGGTTTGATCCTTGAGGTCAACAACAAGATTTTGGGTTCGGTCATTGAGAAGCTGGGTAGCGCTGGCATCACGGGAGAAGTCATAGGACGGGTCACCCAAGGGCCCACCATAGATTTGAAGGTTGATGGAGTCACTCATTTGAATGAGGATGTTTCTTACTTGAGAGATGTTTGGGAGGAAACCAGCTTCAACCTGGAGAAATTTCAAAGGTTGGCCTCGTGTGTGGACTCCGAGAAACAAGGATTGAAGTATAGGCGTGAACCTTCCTGGTCTCTGTCATTCACTCCTTCCTTCACTGACGACAAGTACATGAGTTTGACAACGAAACCCAAAGTGGCCATTCTAAGGGAGGAAGGTAGCAATGGCGATCGGGAAATGTCAGCAGCATTCTATGCTGCCGGTTTTGAACCATGGGATGTTACAATGTCCGACCTCCTTAATGGGGCTGTTTCGTTGAAAGAGTTCCGAGGGATTGCATTTGTTGGAGGGTTTAGTTACGCAGATGTTCTCGATTCGGCAAAGGGGTGGTCGGCGTCTATACGGTTCAATAAGCCTCTCCTTGAACAATTTCAAGAATTTTACCACCGTTCAGACACGTTTAGTCTCGGGGTTTGTAATGGGTGCCAACTCATGGCCCTACTTGGCTGGATCCCGGGCCCTGAAGTCGGGGGTGTGCACGGTGACGGAGGTGACAAAGCACAACCAAGGTTTGTCCACAATGAATCAGGCCGATTCGAGTGTCGGTTCACGAGCGTGACAATCGGGGACTCCCCAGCCATAATGTTCAAAGGAATGGTTGGTAGTACACTCGGCGTGTGGGCTGCTCATGGTGAGGGAAGGGCGTACTTCCCTGACGAAAATGTCCTAAACAATGTTATGGGTTCTGATTTAGCCCCTTTGAGATACTGTGATGATGACGGGAAGCCTACCGAGAGTTATCCGTTTAACCAAAACGGGTCACCTTTGGGGATCGCAGCGATTTGTTCCCCTGACGGTAGGCATCTAGCCATGATGCCACACCCTGAACGTTGTTTCTTAATGTGGCAATATCCATGGTACCCAAAACAGTGGAATGTTGAGAAGAAGGGACCTAGCCCATGGTTACGACTCTTCCAAAATGCTCGAGAATGGTGTTCTTGAATTATTTTTCTAGGTAATTTTATCTATCTACTTATTGCCCTGTTTAGTTATTATCTTAGTTTTGTATGATCTGATTCAATTATATACTGACGGTCTTGGTATTGATTATGTCAGGATTTAATTTTGGCATGTGATTCGGGATAAAGTTCAGTTGTCGTTGGGATGTTGAACAAAGAAGTGCCGCCTAAGCCTCTTTGGATTACTTCATCCGCACTGTTGAGGTTATTAATTACTTCGCATTGATAGATTAATTATGTTGTTTAGTTGTCATGATACAATTACTTGAAGTAATTGGATATCTACAGTTTTGATTTGATTATTAATTTATAAGTCGTCTTTACTAATTTATATTCGGTTTTTAATAATCTTTAGAATCGTGATTACTTTTGCTTGATTATGTAAATACTGTTGGTGAAAGAATTAGTAGGTGTAGCTAGTGTGATCAGATGATAACTATAAACACAGAAGGTAACATGCACTGCTGAAGTTACTGTAATTGAATGTGAAACTATGATGACTATTGGTTACCTGGTTTCACTGGATTGCATGTGAGTTATTTCGCGCGCTCGTCTTTTAAGATTTTTTGTGGTAGTTCATTTAGTTGGTGGAGCTGGTGGTCGAAATTTTGGAAATTTGGGATGTTACGCAATGGCTTTTCTTTTTAGCTATGTAGGAAAGAGGAATTTTTCGAGTGTAGATGAGTCCTAGATCTTGAAATGAGCGTTCAAATGGTATGAGTCGTAGAAGCGGTCTCTTGAGTTTAGCATTTTGAAGTGATACAAGGAAGTTCATCATCAGTTAAATGTTTACGCCGTCAATTGGTCGAAAAGGAGATACTGTAATCGTCAAATGTCATACTTGAATGGTTTAGTTTGAACCATGAGCACTTTTGTAGTCTTATTATGAGATTGTTACTAATAAAAATAGGCCTATGTGGTTTCGGCTATTTTGTTACTCACATCACAATTCATTTGTTTGCCTTTGCTTTTTCGAGTTTTTTTTTCAGGTGTGCACTAGCTAGGCACAGACAGAGCTCTGAGTAGGCATGGCCCGGGGAAATATTAAAAGCATAGAAGAAGTTTAACTTGTTCATGATGTTGGGTGCGCGCAAGTTCGATAGTCGATACTGGCCGCAACTTATTTAGTGATTTGGGTTTGTTTCATGTTTACGACTTTTCTTGCCTTTTTCGACATGGCATTGTGTGATGCACGCTTGCGCACACCTCCCACAGACCTACTTGGATTTGCTACAGAGACCGTGTCCTTATAGAGTATAAAAGATACGGGAGTACAATGCCATTCTTAGGAAATCGTAATGTAAGAAGAAATATCATCCGTAATCATTTCTTGATATGCAGTGATATTATGAAGAAGAAAATGCAGGAAAGCTTTTCTGCTTCTGCTTCTGCGCTTGAGTGACTCGACAACGACAATCTTGAGCACAAGTAATTAACCGAAAGCATTAGTACATAAACTCAGAATGAAATCGAGAAATTTTCAACGTTGAAGAGTTCCAAAGCCGTTAGTTGAAGTGAGATCCAAACTGTATTCATCTTTCCAGAAAATGTGACCTTAACCATATTAAACATCAGTAACCCTATCAATCTCACGATTTAAAGATCAACTGCTAAGTGCTAAGTATCTCATGGTTATGTCGATACAAACCACATTTTGCCCAACTACAATTTATTTATCAATAAATTCAATCACATTTAAGTATTTAACCATGGGCGTCAATATTAATGTATGACAGAAACACCGTAACGTAATTATGTAGCATAAATTCTCATTGAAGACGGGCAATTTCCGTCACAAGCTGAAGACGGAGAGTGCCCTCTCACAATATGTAAATGTGAGGGTAAATGCATCCCCCACTTGCACTCCCACTTGCATATTGTGAGAGGAGCACTATCCGTCTTCAACTTGTGACGGATAGTGCAGGTCATCTCACAGTCGATAAATATTTGATCCATAATGATGACTAAACAAGTGTCAACAACCACTGATTTGAGAGGTGATCAGAAGATCATCATAGTCCCTCGCTAGCATGTTTATACATAATAATAATAAAATTGTTCTAACAAATGTCAATAACAATCCGTTGTAGTCTAGTTGGTTAGGATACTCGGCTCTCACCCGAGAGACCCGGGTTCAAGTCCCGGCAACGGAATTTTTTGTAAAATAAGAAAAAATACTGCTACATCAGTCTTTCAGTCTTTTTTTTTATAGAATTGCAGTTGTTTTAAAGATTTTTCTACATTGTGTTCTTAGGTGTTAATGTTTTTAAAGCTTGGAAAAATTATACTCCATACTAGATAATTATAACTTGATATTAAAGTACTTGTAAAAATTATTGATGTTATTAAAAGATATACCTTTTAAACTAGGTATAATAACGTATATACTCCTTCCTATTCTTCATTTCTTCCTTCTTTTCTTTTAAGGTAAGTCGGGTTTTCTTCCCTTTTTTTTTGGTTGTGTAGTTGTGTGTTTTGTGCGGTACAAATTCAATTGTGTGTGGGGTAGTGTGTTTTGTGTGATCCAAATCTATTCTCTTAAATCGTGTGCAAAAAGGAAAGGGGAAGAAATGAGTGAATAGGAGGTAGTACCTGTTATGTCCCCTTTTTTACTATTTTTTTTATGGCTTTGCTATTTCTAGTGTATGTACATTTAAGGCACAAACTGTCTATTGAAGATGGGGTATATTCGTCTTCGATGAAAACGGGA
Organism: Heliosperma pusillum; assembly: GCA_022085475.1. Taxonomy (NCBI): domain Eukaryota; kingdom Viridiplantae; phylum Streptophyta; class Magnoliopsida; order Caryophyllales; family Caryophyllaceae; genus Heliosperma; species Heliosperma pusillum. The sequence goes on along the minus strand of JAIUZE010001924.1, from coordinate 40,752 downwards.
CGGATCCCCTCTCACAAGAAGGTAAGTGGGAGGGCAAGTGCAGATCCATCTAATTTCCACTTGTCATCTCACTTGCCTTATTGTGATAGGGGATTCGCCCCCGTCTTCACTAAAGACGAATATGCCCATCTTCAATGAGACCAACTGCATTTAATGTTAGCAACTTATTTTACCTACCATTGCCTTGTCTCTTCAATCTTACTAGAATAAAAAGTGTCACTACTTATTAGTTGGGATGTACGAAAATCTTATACAACCGGTGTACAATAGTGTTTTTCTATAAATTAGTGTTGACCCAGCTCCATCTGAACTACCTATATTTACTATTTAAATTATATTCTTATACGGAGTATAATATATGATTGCGTTGACATGTTAATTTATAGATTTATGATTTATTAAACATTTTTATGATTTGTAAATTCTAGAAATTCCTATTACCTATGCTTAAATAAAGGTAATAGATTGCTTTCAATTTTGATAATTTTCAAGACAAAAAAAAACAAAAACAAAAAAAAGACCATATGAAGGTTTTAATACAGCCTTCTGATCAGTGCTCACCAATCACAATGAACCTCATTTTCAGAGGGCTTCATTAAGTCTTAACTCTTGAGCTCATCAAATCAAGCGTTGCGTTGGTAAATAATTATCGATTTTTCCACACATACAATTCCAACCTCGTCACACGGTCACACCCCTTCAAGGATCGGAAAAAAATGTATCAAAAGCTCCCGTATAGTGCTAGATAATGATACTTTTAACGGCAATATATGAATATAGTATCCAAGACCCCAAATTTTATGAATTAATGTACACTACCTCTATTTCCATGGCAAATTGGCAATATTATCCAAGTGAATTAAAGTCACACGGGCGCAAAATAATAATAACTTGACTGCAGTAACGGACTCGACTTTCAAGTCTACAAAGTATGCACATTAGAGTTTTCTGATTGCGAAGAACCCAACAAAAACCAGATATATCTTCCATCGCTAAGTAAGACGATTAATTCCCATTACATTGGCCCCCTGTTTCTGTAAAATCCATGAGTCATATCCTTACTTGAATGTTGTTTGTGGCTGAAATCATACTTGATTACATTTGCTCTCAGCAACATTGACCTAACATCCCGATCAAATCCTGCGCCTGTCTGTAACACACGCTGGAAGGTGGCGTTTCTCTGGTCTGCGTGACGTGCATACAGAATTTTGTTATGGGAATCTATTCGAGCCTGCAAAAGTGTTGTTTGGCCATATTATCAGTGACGGAAGACGCGCAGCTTAAGAGAATGACAGTGCTTCAATTCAGAAAAAATAAAAACATTCTTATCCTATATATGAAGCGGTTACCCGTTAACTGATTAACCCTATACCTAAATAAGGGCTACAGAAGGGCATACGATATTATCAGTGACAGGACACGCACAGCTTAAGAGAATGACAGTCAGTCAATTCAGAAAAAATAAAGACATTCTTATCCTATATGTGAAGCGGTTGCCCGTTAACTGATTAACCCTATACCTAAATAAGGGCTACAGAAGGTCATACGAATATGAGTTGCTCTCCATGTAAAGAGAGTCTCATACAAGACTTGGTAACTGAAGTTTCTATAATTTATCTATATATCTACAAATTCCTACATAGTCATATGAGAGATTCTTACATGTGAGACCACCAATTAACTACTAGACGAGGAATAGAAAAAAAATGGGCAAGGCTCACAGTGAAAACGTCTCATTCAAGTTCATAAGATGATAAGAAATTGAAGAGGTAGTTGGGCAAATGGGGGGCGCCAAAACAAGAATACCTGAATTTGGTTGTTGGTGATCAAAGTTTCAAGTTCCTTCTGTAGCCCTGAGACACTGGTCTTGAAAGCATCTGCCATCATGTTCAGATCAACCGAGACGAAAGGTAGTGTATATTGAATTAAAGCCTTGTGGCGAATCTCCTTGTACAAGGTCTCGACATGATCGTGCAGATGAATATCAAGTAAAAGGTTGGCTTTTAGACTCTCCAAATAATTGAGGCAAGATGCGTAACGACTGCAATTAGTCACAGATAACAGAGGTCACAGGGAGAAACCAACGAAGGAGCCAGAAGACTTTCAACACAAGACAAATTACCATAAAGCCTAGAGCAATAAAATTCTGGTATTGGAAAGAAAAAGAGCTAAATCACATTCATTCATGTGCCATTTCCACCAAAAGAATAGACTACATGAGCCGCTTAGTTTAAAAGGAACAAGGTGCACTAAGGCGACAAGGCCCCATTGTAATGAGGCACAAGGATAGCTCGTCAAATACAAGGCACACTACTTTTGCAAAACAATTTACATTTCCAAAAAAAAAAGTGCAACAATACCCTGATTTCAAGAAGAGCTAACATGTACGACGGTAAAACACAAGGATAATGTGGCAAAGAGAAGGGCATGATAAATGAACTACACGGAAATACCATAGCACATCATCCTCACTAGCTGCACCTTACTTATCTAAAAGGCGAGCCAAAGCGCTTTGGATACTGCCTCACGAAGACTTGGGGTTAAGCGCACCAATAACTCTGAACATAACCAAATTTTATCCCAAATGAGCTACAGTCAACATGTTGTCCAAGTCATAGTGTAATGAGAAAATTCAAAGATATTAGAACGGACGACGCACAAACAGTCGTATCAGTCAGCCTAAAAACATATATTGCATAAAAAAGAAGGCTCTGACAAGACTAGTCAGGGTTACATAAGAGAGAACAGATTTTCTAGCATTACACATGACAAGCCGTAGGCATATAGAAGCATTATCAATAAATGATTTAAATGATAAATTCAAGATTGTTACCTTGAATAGAAATCATTGATAAGCTCCCGTAACTCTGGCACAAGCTCCAAGATGTTTCTAAAGTTCAGGTTGTCGATAACTTTGCTCTACAAAAATAAAGAAAATTATCAAAATGAAAGGTTCCACATTTTTCGTAATAAATTAAAAGAATGAACTTCATAATGACAAATGTTTTGCACATGCCTTGAGCTCTGATCTATCAAAAGTGGCGAGTGCACAAAGTCCACCATAGGTAGCCACATCTTGTGGTGCAATCACTTCCGAATAATTGTTAGCCAGCTCAGGACCAACTTCCAAGAACTGCAGAATATCAATGCACGTAATTTACTTAACAGGGAGTAACAGAAGGACATACAATTATACAATATGATGTGAACTTTTCCTTAAATAGGTAGTTACATATTCAAAAGTCTATTTTTTCAGATTTAAAAAGCAATATGCCAAAGACTTGACTCACTGAAGTGGCTTATATCAACTAACTGGCGAGTAAGTTTCATCATTCGGCTATGATATCAAAGCAAGCTAGGATTCGCAGTAAAGGACTTCATTTACTCGGAAATATTTTTTCTGTTTTAACCCAAGTCACTCTGATAGACTGTTCAAGAGCTGCAATATACTTGGCACCGGACTCAAGCCAAAAGACCACTAAGCTCATGTATTGAGTGGGGTTAAACGGTACAAGCAAAAATCTAAAACTAAAAAACTAACAACCACCTGACCTCGGAGTAAAACAACTCTATATAGAGTTAACCACCTCCGATAATTCCATACAATTCAGCTACCTCAAGTACTCTATAGACTCTAGATCATTTAAACATATATACTCCACGAAAGGCTATACGGTGGGTAATTATAACATAGCACAGATAGAGTAACAATAAAAAACAAACCTTGCGGGCGGCAAGTTTATATTTTTTAGTCTCTAAATGTGCCAGCCCAGCAGCACAGCGAAGTTTTGCGGTGGTAATAGGCTCTAAAGCTTCAGGTGTGTGCTCAGCCTTGCTTACATAGCTATTGACATGAGAGAACTGAACCAGCTCAATACTGACAAGAATTGCATTCAAACACATATTAACAATATGCTTTGCCGTAGTACAATAATCTCGAGTTCGGACATAATTCTTAAAGGCATCTCCAAGTTGTCCATGAGCATAAAAGAAATCTCCAAAATCATTGTATCCCATCCTTATACTTTCTTTGATTAAATTTGTCTGCAAAGACAAATTGAATACTGATTAGCACCTCCATATTTTCCTAGTTGGTGAAAAGTAACACTGACAGCACAAGTAGGTTGCGATAACAAAATCCCACATCTGTGTCACTTTTATAACAAGAAGCAAAAATGGAAACTCAAACTTCAAATCATGTCATTATATCACAAGAACTAGCGAATAGATATAGTCTAGCAAATCAACTGCCCTCCAAGTGTTTGAAAACAAACTTTTTGGATTATGCCGAAAATGAAAACTCAGTTTTTTGTTTTTGTTCCCTTTAGCAACCATATCCAGATGATTATAGTCACAATACAACAAACCAGGAAACATTGCTCACTTTTCTGTATATTTAAGCAAGAACACGGTTCAACGTCTAATGCACAACCAAGATACGTCATTTCAACAGAAATCCTATCTTCATAGGAAGAATAGAGCATGGGAAATATATATACAAACATACACATATAAGCAATTGCCTGCCTTTATCTGTACAAAAAGTCACCAAAAAATGGACAAAAACAATGAAACAGCACAGCTTGACATAAACCCTTTAACTTGATAACAACATGACTACAAATAAAACCTCTTGAACAAAAAACGATTTAACAGAAACAATTCCTAGCTTAAGTACCAATAATATACTGAAGCACCTCATACTCAAGGGTAACACCCTCAACAAATCACCTCATCACATACATTCAAAACAAAAAGATCCTATCAAGTTGACAACATCTGCTCATTGATATGTTCCCACCTACGCAAATAATTTTTTTTATATAAAACTAATAACTCCTAGTCTTAAGAGCTACCCTACAATACAACTATCATACTTCTCAAGGACACAAGTTTTGACACACAATCATCTCAAGTTACATAATTATCTTGATAACAATGACAAAACCAAGCAACCAACAAGGCAACAAACCAATTCAGATGCCAAACTTCTCAAATTCACAAACTTTCGCCTTTTGACACTCATAAGCCACCAATACTCTCAAACCTCTATCAAATCAACCCTAACAAGAACAATCCTCATACAAAAATCCTACTAAAACAATCCAATAACTTCCGAATAACCACCAAACCATCTCATACAAACCCACACTACACAAGGCACAAATTTCACCAACGAACAAGCAATAACAAATATAAAGTCAGACAAATTATAGAATAAGACCGTCTTAAAGTGCAATACAGCCCTTTGATCGGTTTGACACCCATTGTACAGTGTACAACGATCTTAGACAATAATTATCGTACTCAAACAATCCAATAACATCCGAATAACCACCAAACCAGCTCATACAAACCCACAATACACTACACTACACAAATCACAAATCACAAATTCCACCAAACAAACAAGCAATAACAAAACATAACTGTATAAAATGACGCAAATTATAGAATAAGACCGTCTTACAATGCAATCTTACACAATAATTATCGTAAAAATTAACACAATTAACAATACCATACCCTATAAGCATTAAGCTCATTCTCCAACTTCTCCTTTCGTTGTTCGGCACGTCGTTCGACAGAATCAATCCAACCCGAATCATAACCATAAGAATTCCCCAATCTTCCATTAATCCTCACAGCAACTTCCTTAAACAATTGAACATCTTCACCTTTCTTAATCTCATCATGCGCCATGCGAAGAGCTTCAAGCTGCATATTAGGGTTTTCATTATTGCATCGATCAGCGATGAAGATGAGTCGCATGATTTTAGTGCGACCTGAGTAGAGTGATGCGTACGCTTCAACATCGAGTTGTTCGCTGCTAATGATTGGTCTGTGATTCTGGGTTTTGGTTTCGTCGACATTGTCGTCGTTTGAGTTGATTTCGATCATCATTTGCCGCGAATTTAGGTCAAAATCGTCCTCCATTGATGAACTTGTTCGTTAACTTGGGTAAACCCTAATTGTGTAATTTTGGAAGGTTTGAGTTTTGGGAGATATAAATTAGATCTCCTCAACGGGTAATTCGGGTTTGGGTTGGGGTTAGATTGGGTTTGTATATATAGGGTAGAACACTAGAACTAGACTTGTCGAACGGGTCGGATCCGGGTCCGTTTACTATGGCGATGTGGGTCATGTCATACGGGTTGATAATAATTTCAAACGACTTTTGATTACTACTTTGTGGAAATTATATGATGTAATCATCTTTTCGGTTCCGATTTTGACCTTATGTTAACGAGTCATTTTGAGTTCGTATCCTGAATCAAAACATCTTATGAAACGAATACAAGTTTACATTCATTAGATCGTTACAAGATTCAATCTGATATATAAGAAATGGATGTCTATTTCTTTCAAGCAAATGGAGAGAATAGAGACTGGTACAATCCTAAAGATATGGAAGCAATATCAACCAGACGTAAGTAAAGAAATCAATAAAACATAAAGGAACGTTGTTTAATAATCATTATTGATAGGCTTTCAATAAGAAAGAAAGGTAGTACCCTTGATATAAGAAAGGGGACTTGTTTATAACTCAAAATAACAATAAGCGAATTAACGAAATGAATGTGACAATTGCGTTTAGGATAATGACATTACACCTAACCCAACTATTTTATAGCCTAATTAGTCCGATAAATAAGAAACGAAAGAGATTAATTGCTAATCTGCCCTCTATGATACTTGGTGTGTATCAATTGATCTATATTAATGGTAACACATATGACCACCACCCTTATGCATCACCAACCCCATGGTGACGTAGATATTATAGCGCTCGACCAGGGCCGCTGGTAGTGACATCGGTATTGCAGTGTTCGCCCGGGGCTAGAAGGTCCTAACGCAAAACCAGCAGGCGAGGGCGCCTGGATGCGGAATTGCGAAGCATGTTGGAATATTATGGTCCATTGCATGGTATGACTTATGAGACATGGATCCCACATTGATCGTGTGTGTGACTTGGTGTGGGATTTATCTAGAATTTACCTCTACCATCCTTTGAGTTAGCTTTTAGGGTGTATTCTCTTCATTTCCTTCACTCCATTTCTTCTCTAATAGATTAATGTGTAAGCGCAACAATTAACATCCATTACAGATTTACAGGTCACATAACTAATAAGTCAGCTCAAGTGATAAGAATTCTTCTACTCAAATCGTAAAGTTAATAATTCGCTTCTTACCCGCAACACATTGCACTCCTTACAACAAAACAAAAACATTGCATGTGACGGGGCGATCCGTGACAAACTTGGGACGAGTCAAATTTATTTAACAAAGAGCAAGTGGCTAACGCAAGTGTGTGGCAAATATGAGAATTTGTGAAAAAAATTAGGTCTAGTTTGTCTCTATATATCCCAAAATAGATTTACTATCTTCCTTTTTCTCCCACATTCCATCGCCTCTCTCTTTCCATTGTTGCTTTCTCTCTTCTGCGAACAAAGAATCCTCAATTCTAGCGTATTAATGGCGGACGATGATTACAATGACATCGACATGGCTGATGGGTACTCCTTTCCCCCTTTTCTTTTTTCTTCACTCTCTTCTTATTAATTTTTTTTTTCAGTTGTTAGGGTTTTGTTTTCGCTGAATTTTTAGCATTTTGCTTAATGTTATAATATGCCTGCAATCCTGCATGTGTGTGTTTCTGGGTTTGTTTAATCTGCCGTCTTATTGTATAATTGTATAAAAGGTGTGGACTTTTTGATTTATTTGGTTGTAGCTAGCCATTTTATTGAAGTTTACCCTAATTAATTTCGTCAAATATTGTTGATTCAGAAATTATAGAATAAGACCGTCTTATAGTTGCGACTGTGGTTAAGCATTTGTTCATTCGGTAAATGAGTTTACACAATAATTGTTGTTGTTGAGGTTTTATTAAGATTAGGGTTTTGTTATCTTTTTTTTTGTAGAGTGATTGTTAGTGAAAGTGGTTTTGCGTAAACCATAATAAAATCTTTGTGTAAACCCTAATAATCATTTAAACTTTGGTAATTCAGCCTCATAGTTTTACTGGGCAAGTGTTCTTGGGTTTTGGGTGACAATTTTATTTTCTAAAATTGAGTCGTTTTTGCGTTGCCATATCTACAATGAAATGCATTTCAAATATTTACAATGATTGATCCAGCTAACCTGCTCCAAACTCATTAGCCTGCTTGGGACCAACGTCGTGACTAAGTCTGCATGTAGTAGTGGATCTCATGTAGTGAAGTGGAAGTTTGCGGTGTGAGAAAAATGGTAAATTTTTATGATGGGGGAAGAGGGAGGCGACGGTGGCGATGGGATGGGGGATTTTCCGGCGGCAGGGGTGGACTGTGGTAGGGCCAGGAGTGGTGGCAAGGTAGGTTGCTGGTGGGTTTTAACCAAGGGGTTGTCCATGTGATTCGTGTGAACTTGTGTTTGATGGTGTGAGTGAGTGGGTTATTTTAGCAAACTACCTCTAATTGACCCATTTGCCTTAAGATTTGGTCTAAATTGAAATGTTGCTTTTCCAATGATAGAGAGGAAGTATTAATTTATAGGCATTGGTATTAGTTTGATAAGGAGTGCTACCAAGTACCAACCTTCTCCTTTCTAACTTTTCCAACTTTCTCCCCCTCAGACTATTAAGGACTCCGTAGGTATTAATTCGCCAACTTCCATATCATTTGTTGATGGCAAAATATATTCTCGTTAGCAAAACTCTAGTTTGATTGTGGGAAATGAGGTGTCGTATGGTTACGGTAATATTGATCAACCTCAAAATCATCAAACCTCACCTTCTTTCTTTAAAAGGCTTATGGCCTTTTCTTTTTTGAAAGGTCAGAGAGTCCCTTCAATCTCTTTTGGTAATTGTTCATTCATTTCGCATTTGCAAAGCAATGATGACAAATGTTAATCCCAGCTCTATGAGATCTTATTAATATGAGGTCAAGGACAAGACATACGAACATCTGCCTGAGCTTTTACTGTTGTCAATTATCTTAAACTTTTTTACCGTGATTTTTAACCAAAGGCGGTAACTGAAGTTTTCACTTTATGTTGCATCTTATGGTTTCAGTTATTTGCATCAGCAGCTATTTGAAACTGTTGGCATTCACATGAATGCATATGTGCAATAAGGGAAACTTTTGTAACTCAAGTGTTCCATAGGCCTCAGTACCTCCTGCAGTACCTTATTTTATTAATGAATTGTGTGTGTTTTTCGCTTCCAGACTTCGCAATCTTTCTTCTTACTTCGTATGCAGGGTTATTTTGATATGCTTTTTTTTTAAAGCAATGACGACAAATACTAATCCCAGCTCTATGAGATCTCTTTAGTCGAGGTCAGGGACAAAACAAATGAATTTTTGCCTGAGCTTAAATGTTGGAACACTTTTCTTTTTCGTAACCCTGGATTGTTAAGGGAAAAAGGCAACTGATATCATCTTTGTATTTTATCATTTCCATGGCTTACCTTATTACATTTATAAGAGTTTGAACTTTGAGGTCTATTTTTTGGTCAAGCTTCCTACTGCTGTTTCTTTAGTTAGTGAAGCGTATCTAGTACTGCCTTTCTGCAAGCCATTGTGAGAAATGATAATCCCAGCTCAATGAGATCTCCGCAAGAGTAGATCAGGGACAATACACAAGCATTTGCCTGAGCTTTCATGTCAAACACTTCTCTAGTTTGCGCCCTTTATTTTAAAGTTAATAAGACAACTAAAGTTCTCTTATTGTTGTAAAATCATTTCGTCTCTGTTAGAATTACGCATAACATTAAGGTTGAATGGTCGATATGCCACAAAAATGAATTACTTAAACTTGATTGCAAGTTTCATTCTTTTCCCTTTTATGTTTTGTTTGATGTGATTTGCTCGATAATTTGGCGATGGATAATTGATAAGCGGATGCTTAACATCAAGTGAATTATTCTTGTTTGTTCTGTCAACTGTTCTTTTAGTGCGACTAGTGCGGGAAATTTGATCGGTTGTGAGAGAGTTAGTCGTTGGTATTTACTATATGTTTAATCATCTTATTCTGCGCTCCAATGTCTGTGATTTGAATTAGTTAGTTTCTCACTTAGCTGATTAGTGAAGCTCACTCCATTACTTGCAGATACGATGATGAGCCCCCAGAGCCCGAAATTGAGGTAACAGAATTTTATCTGTGATTATTCCTATATTTCACTTTGCATCTGGTTGACATGTATTCTTGACCAGGAAGGGGAGGAGGAGGAGAATGCACAACCACAAGAGGATGATTTAAATGAACCTGTGGTAGATGGCGAGGAACGAGATGGAGAAGGGAAAGAGAAGCAACAGAGAAAAACTACAAAATACATGACAAAGTATGAGCGAGCTAGAATTCTGGGAACACGCGCTCTTCAGATTAGGTTTGTCAGATTATTTCCATATTATGCAATCCCGCATTGTCTATTCTTTTATTCACATTTTGTTTATATTTTGTATACCATGGCTGTTATAATGGGTATTCATGTGTTGAGCAGTATGAATGCGCCTGTCATGGTTGAATTGCAAGGGGAAACTGACCCGCTTGAGGTATTATACTTTTGCGCTCTTTCCTATTTAGTTTATTTATCACCTGTTTTATAATGTATATATACGAAGTATATGTTAATTTGATTTAATCGTTTTTTTTTTGAAAAGATTGCTATGAAGGAGCTTCGTGAGCGCAAGATACCGTTTACCATCCGTCGATACTTGCCCGATGGAAGGTAATACTATTCTATTGTCATATTTCATTAATACTCCACATTTGCAAAGGGTAATTTGAAAAGAAGTAATTGATTTGCACAATCTGACAAAATAGACTGCCTCGTTCAGTATCCATATGGAGACTGCTCCTTTTTACCTTTTCATTCCCCATAACTCCATAATTGCATTGTAATCCAACCTTTACTAATCGACTGTTGTCATATCTGTTATACCCAGTTATGAAGACTGGGGTGTGGACGAGTTGATTGTCGAAGATTCGTGGAAGAGGCAGGTGGGAGGCGAATAGCGAATTCAAGTCGATCGCCGATGGAAGTTTGTCTAGCATCATTCGCCCAATTCATGTGTTTAATGGCATTCTTAGACTGAAGTAGTTGTGACCATGTTTTGTGGGATAGCCTAATTACTCAGTTACAATGGTCGTTGCTCCTTCCGACTTGTCCAAGGGGTTATATGTAATAGTACTAGTAGCCTATCCATGACATTGTTGTTCGATCAAAGACTTGATCAAGAACGTATGGTAGTGTGTACATATATGGTAACACTTTGTTTTAATCGTGTTAATGTTGGGTCACAATCACATTCATTCCGTCTCTTGCACGCCTAAACGATTGTTTTTTGTCCTGAACATGAATCACGCTCATACCTTTGATTTTGAGTTGTAATATCGTAGTTATTTTAATACACGGGAATATTTAAATAAGCTATTAGTCTGCTTTAAGATGGATGTAGCTGTTTTAATATTAAATGGTTAAGTATCATTTCATTTGTGATATAAGATAACTCCGTTACTTTTCCTTATCTATTCCGTTTCATTTTATCTATTCTAACTTTGTCCGTCTTAAGTTTATCACATATATAACCGTCTTATATAAAAATTTGTGTTAAATAAATAAACAACCAGCATCATCATATCATTTATATAGGTAAGAACAAGGGCTCCCTCGAGTGATAAGAGCTTTCTTATTCTAGATTGGTGGTAAGATTTTTACTCGCGACACAGTGTATTTATTTGAATCAATAGGTAAATAAATAAATAAAGATGGAGTATAGCTGTATAGGTTGTAGGCCTAGTTGATTAGGGCAAATTCTTGTTTTAGACGAATCAATTCCGTCTAAAAAATAAGACGAAGTTTTGTGATCATTTTATGGTGAAATGTACGCACAATGTCACAATGGTCCAGCTAGTGTTAAAACTTATGATAACTTGTTTTCCAAAAGTAGTCACATTTTGCTTAAAAATTTCTCAAAATCCCGTCATATTGTTTCAGTCGAAAATGACTTGTCGGAAAGGTGACCAACTGAATTGATTAAATACCAGTCCTTAGGCATAGAAGTGTACAACTGACAGCCAATAATGATTCAGAATTTGGAGAATTAACTCTGCATATTCCTATTAATGAAGGGATTTGGGAACTGATGCTACCTTCAGGCTTACAAATGAAACAATCCTATCATTAATCACCTAGAAACAATAAACAGACATCTCTTTCTATATATACACGGTATGCAACAGTCGCATAGGAGACCTACTGCATACATATACATTCGTTGTTACTTTATCTAAATCTTATACTGTGCATTAGAAAAAAAATGAGTAAGGAAGGGGTGAAAGTGAAGGAAGTGAAGATAAGTTTGAAGTTAATGATTGATTCAAAAGCCAAAAAAGTTGTATTTGCTGAAACAGGAAAAGATTTCGTGGATTTCCTCTTCCACATTCTGTCATTACCAGTTGCTACCGTCGTAAAATTACTCAACAATGCTAAAATGACGGGCAGTCTACCAGCTCTGTACAAGAGTGTTGAATCCTTAAAGACCGACTACTTTGCGCAGAATGTAAACAAAGATACAGTTCTCCTGCCAAAACTTACGACTATTATTCCGTTGTTATCACTCCGTCATGTCCCCGACTCTTTTACGCAGTACAAGTGCCCAGATCATAACTACGTAAGTGATCGCAGTGGGGCTACTTGTTGTTTTGATGAACTAGTTAATCATAGTTATTTTCAAACTTGTGGAATGACAATGACTGAGGTGACGTTCTTGTATGACAAACAGTCAGAAGCCGATACACATCCGGGATTTGTCAAGGATGTGGTACCTTATATGGTAATGGATAATTTGGAGGTCAAGCCTATGTCCATGACACTTATCAGGTCCCTTATCAGTGACTTTGATTATTTAGTCGAGGACGAGGTTCAGTTCGGCCTGAAAGAGGTATACTGAATATCTTTAAAATATCAATTTATGTCATTAGATACGTGGTAAATACAGCATTTTTGTTTAGTAAGAGTAGATATTTTAAAACACTTACTCCCTTTGTCGCAATCACTTATCACTTGTTACGCGTAACTAACTTGTCTTCAAAGTTGCATTTATCACACTCTTTAGTCCTTTACAGTCTACGGAATTAATGTAAACAAACAATAAGTCATAATTGTTGTGTTTTGACGTTTATGCAGGGTTTGGCATTGTTGAAAGCTTCTCTAGAGACTAATGATGTGCTGACTACCGTTTTCCTTGGAGGCAATCAGAAAACCACCAAGTAGCATATCTAATTCAGAGGTCGCTTTGCCGCGTTTAGTAGTACTAAATGTTTAAATGGGAGAATCGCCTTTCTCAGAAAGAAAAACTTTAGCTGTGGAGTCTTTTGTTATGATTTTTTCACTTTCATTTGTTGTCAGTTTGCTTCTTTGTAAGGATTCTTCGTCCTATTTTGTGCCCGGTTCATCTGTCTTTGCGACAATGTGTACTGTTCTTTATTTATGACATATTTTGGCTATTTTTAAAGCAGCAAAATTCAGTAGAACTTGAATGTTGAGCACAGGAACCTATTACTACAATACAGTGTGACTTTCGATCAACTGTAAATATCTATTTCGTTATATATTTGGAAACCGAGCTACCATCATCGCAGTATCGGATATCGGCTAATAGGTACAGAACTAGATTAACATGGGTTTGAATAAGGGGCCTGTAGTTGCATTTTGATCTTGCCATGTAACATTGCCTTTCACGACCACTCAACCATGTTCATATTCTTGGTTTTTGGCGCTGCAGTCCAACTCTAGCTTCATCGATCAACGTCTTGTGTTAAGCCTGGAGGATGTTTGCTTAGTACTACTTACATTTGTTGCCCCATTTGCGTATTACTAATCCACAAGACATCTGTTTGAAAGGATCAATTCTTGCTATTTATTTCGTCCTTCTTCTGAGGATGTATGTACATGATACTGTAAAGTGTGATGAGTTTCATTCATGTTTGTACTTGGATAAATGAAACACTTACACGAAGTTTAGAAAGACAATATTGATGTGAATTTTTGTATATCAGAAAAGCGAATAACGAGATGTCTAGTCCTAGCTTGTCAGCCAAAAAATTGTGTTGTTCGTCATAATATCAGCTATTTGCAAGGTAGAACGAACATGCTGTGTAGAGATGAAGCCTTCTTGAATCTTGTCTATTTAAAAATGGCAATCAATATTTAGATGTTTAGTGCGATCGTGAAATACAGGATACTGTGCTATAAACTGAGCTGCTTTGTTATCACACTGCACAGAAATATGTAAAGAAACAAAGATGCATAGATCTTTTAATAAAGCCTCTAACCATACCAACTCACAAGTTGCATATGACACGCTCTTGTATTTTGCTTATGTGGAGCTTTCGCTAACTATACGTTGCTGCGTTGTCTTCCAAGAGACAAGAGCATTCCCTATATAGATGCATTATCCACTCGAAGACTGACTGCTGAAACTGCATTGTCCCAAATCAGCAGCATCACTGCGTTTCTTCGATTTAATAGGATACCGTATCATTCCTAGCAACCTCGAACCCTAGTCCCTAGTCATATGTCCCAAGTCCTTGATTGTGAATTTCATGTCAAGTCCTTGTTTTATTGAGATTGTATTTTGCTTCAAAAGTTCTAGTAAGCAAGGCATCATCGATATAAACTAATGCTATAAGGAATGTCTCATTCACTTGCTTTGTAACTAAGGAGTAATCTTGTCTTGACTGTATGAAACCAATGCCTATAAGATACTTTGTCAATTCAATATTTCATTGTCTCGAGGCTTATTTCAAGCCATAAAACGACCTCTTCAACTTACAAACCTGACTTGGCTTGGCTTTAGTGTGAACTTCAGGTGGCTTAATGTAAACTTCCTCATCTGGATACCAATGTAGGAAAGCATTGTTTATGTCGAGTTGATGAAGGTGGCCAACCCTTTGCAGCTGCAATAGCCAACAAGACTCTTAACATTAGCAAATTTTGCATGGAAATGTATGTTTATAATTTTTATCTTTTATTTGGTTATAGCCTCTGGTAACTAACATTGCCTAGTACATCTCTATTGATCCATCCGCCTTAGGCTTAACTTTATAAACCCATTTACTACCTATTACTTTCTCCCTTCGGGTAATGTGGTGAGTCCCCATGTTCGAGTCTTCTCAATAGCTACTATTTCTTTATCCACTGCTTGGACCCAAATAGGGTCTTGAACAACTTGTTTGTAAAATGACGGTTCAACAACTTTGCTATGTTTCATTTGGTGTGAATGTTATACTTTCAACTTTATTCATGGTCAATGTTTTTTTATTATCAAAAAGTGAAGGTTATCTTTATTGTGAATATGAGGAAGTAGGACAGTAGGTATATTCAACATTGTACTAAGAAGTAAGAACCCCTATCCTTGTGTTTCATTTTCTAAAGTAAACATTTCTTTTAGAAAAAAAAATGACCATAATTCTAAGCCACAAATTCCAAAAACAACTTTTTTTTTCAAACGCAAAATTCGTAAGACGATCGATTTGGAAAATATTAAACATTATTTTATAAACTCGCGGCTAAGAGATATAGTCGGTCAACGTTTATTCGGTTAAAAGGATTGACATATCCTAACTCTTACAACGAGTTAAGAAAGTGGTGACGTTTTTTTTATTCAAATCAACAATCTCGTAAAGATCAATTTGAAAAAAAGACGCATGCCAAAGGTTTTGTAGTGCAAAATAAAGAGTACACGTACACCTTAAAAAAAACAAAAAATATAGAAGTGTCGTGTAAAATATCCTTAGAAAATAAGGACACTAAACATTTAAACTTGAGATATCTAAACCAATAATTGTAAACTGAAACGGGGCTAACAAATTCCAAATTCTACTCAGAACTTCAGAACTTGCATGCATAGATTATAATGATGATCAACCAAAATTTTAAGATTCCTTTGGAGAACGAACATGAAGAACATTAGTCACCATTAATCACGAAAATAGTTGATCAATGGAAAAAAGAAAGAAGCAAAATTCGAATATTTCCACTTATTCTATACAATTAAACAAATGAGACTGACTAGACTATAACGCAGCTATACAGATTTTTGTTTTCTCAATTCCTCGTCAGCTACATGGCGTGATCATATTGCCAGTGTTCCTTCCCCGACTTGGTTATCATCGGAAGATTCTGGTGGTTGCACTTTGGGTTTGGTCATGACTCGTGAATATCCATATCCTAGAGAACTTCCACTAGCTTCACATAGCTGCAATCCAATGCACGAATAACTATACATTACGACCTGACCATAGAAGAATGGGGAACGGCAACTATTAAACAAGAGAATTTCAGACACACCTCAGTCAAGTCGGATAAGTGGCGTGATCTGAACTCATTTATTGTAGCAGTTATCTCTGATGTCGGCAGCTTAGCCTGAAAGTAATCAAAAAGATGATAACAAAATTGTCATGTGAAACTGAAACGTGGTAGCGATTGATTTGTGCAAGGTCATTTATATTGCTACAGCATGCAATCATATATTTTAACAGCCATGGCATTAAATCTGGGCCGCGAATCAGTCTTGCAAAATGTGAGTGAGTTATTGAAATTTTGAAGGTTACCACTATCATCATCATGGCTTGATCTTGGTCTTTGCGGGATTTATGTGACCATTACTGCCTCAAAAAAACTTCAGGGGTAACTTTCAAAATATTACCCACCTGATTACGATGCACTATCATGGCTCAGAATCCTAGATTTATTACCAATATACCATTGTGGTACCGTACAAATTTATGGCTCAATGATAAAGATACACCATGACAACCAGTTCTGAGATTTAAGTCTCAAACCGCGATTTAAGACCTTGGCTATCGCAGTTATTAGGCCTAAGGATAAACAGCGAAACTCCATAAAACGAAGTGAGACACAAAACTATATTAGTGTTTGTTTTAGAATTTGTAGCAGGAGTTATAAGAAGACTGATGTAATTTAGAGATTGAAGCCAGAGAGCACAGGTTGCACCACCTTGCAATACAAAACAAAAGATTTATTGTGGCATAATGATGCCTAACCTATACATCCAATAATACACTCAATAATCACTGATGGTATACACTAATACAAAGTACTCGACAATTTCCAATACTATTAGAGCAAAATCAAAGTAAGATATACCTGTGCAAGAACAGCCGCAGCCAACTGTAAACTGGGTTCCAAAGTTTCAGGAACAACCTAGACAAAATATTCATTGTGAGAAAAATTTATTATGCAGTGCAGAATATCTTGTAAAACAGATACTGTTAGGTCCTAGTTTCCATGGTATCGTAGGGGACCTGGAATACGGATCTTCTGGGTCAGGTCGCGTACAAGTCGGGGAGTTCCAGATTCGAGTCTCTTCTGGGTCTGATATTATCAGGTCATCTTAGATAGGGGCCAGCTCACGTCTGCTCATTTCAAGTTGGCTGGTTACCAGTCGTGCCATTTGCGTTTGTGGGGTCGTGTTTATCATTTGTTAAGTAAATTAGCCATTACGAGTTTCAAATTAGTCAATATGGATTATATCACATCTAGGTGATTTCTAATCTAGTCAATCAATATATATAAAATCAATCAAGGCTAGAGTTCATATTTGGGTTATTCTCTTAGGTTTGGCTATCAGGTTTCAGATAGAAGCATTGAGTAGGATATGCATTCCTTAGTTTAAAAAAGTTAGGTATATTTTGCAGCAAAAGCACATGGTAGAAAGGGTTTTAAAGAAACGGGGGACGAAATTCAGCATCATACCGCAGTTGCACCAGCCTTTTCCAAATTAAGACCATGATCAACATCATGAGCACGGACAAAAGTTTTCACATTGGGAAAATTTTTACTCAAAGCCCAAACAGTTCTATAATTTGCACCAGGAGTGTCCAAGGTCACCGCTGCTGCGCAAGCTCTTCCAGCTCCAACTTTATGAAGAACCTAAAAGAGAATATTAAACATTTAAACCATGTGAACTGAGATCACAAGTGACGGGAATTTAGCAACTTGCTTTACCTCACGACTTCCAGCATCTCCAAAATACACAGGAAGATCAAGTGCGCGACCAACCGCAACGCGGTCACTGATATCACAAAGTAAAAGAATCAGAAAAAAATATAGTAATGAGCTTCATAACACTAAGACAGTGAATAACGACATTAGATTATTCCAGAGGCTAACTATTTCCTGAGATATCAGAGACATAATTGTCTGATTGAAAGTTGAAACCAAAACGATTCAAAAGAAAAAGAAGCAACTATTAATAATACATAAGAAGAAACGAATTCCAACTAGGCACACGGAGCTCCAGCGAGTTCCGCCTATTGAAGGGTTCACGAAAAACAGAAATTGGAGAATATAAAACAAATGGGAGTCACATTGAGATTCTCATATCTAGATAAGCAACATTTGGAGCATCTTTGTACGCATTGATGGAGATTGATGGATGCTGAAGTTTTTTAACATACGTTTTTTCTTTAATTTATTTGAACTTTTCGTTTTTTGCGTGTCTGGATAAGATCATTAAGACTCCCACAGGATTCACCACTCCACATATAAAAGGGAAGCTAGAACCAGGACTATGACAAATTTAGTAGTTATGCATGTAAAAACTAACCTTCTCACATCGAGGGCAACAAATGGTATCAAACGCTCAGAGAGAAGCTGAGCTATAATCTGAGTAAAAAGGGGAGGCAAAATTCACATTCAGTCAAGCAAGAAAAATTTCTATTAACTATTGTGGATAAAGAAAAAATTTAATCCAATCATACCTGACCTACACGTCCAAATCCGCAAATGATAATATGATCTTGTAAGTCATCAGTCTGGAAACAAGGACCAATACGTGAATATAAGAACGTATGCTCTAGGTAATAAGTTCAGAAATCACAAGAGTCGCCATGTCGAACGTTGACATATCCAACTAATAAGTTGGCTATTGAAGCACTTTAACAACTCAGATTCCACTAGTTGAGGCTATCTAATCTTTATGAGCTATTTTACATAAATCCTTAATACTCTCAATATCCTACAAAAGTGAACCAAAGCTTGCGGTTTCACTGTTAAGGATGACTAACAAGATGATTTGCTCACTTATTGGTTTCTTACAGTCTTCCATGTTCAGGGGTAGAGAAGTAAGCTTTGCAACAAGAACAGACTGCTGTAATAATGGTTATTAAAAGTACCTGTTTAAAACTGCTTGTTAAACATTTAAGTAACTTTTAACTCTATTCTATCAGTAAGTTCAGCAGAATATAAATCTCTCATCTCAGAGCAGTGACTGGTGTCAATGGTTCAGAATTCAGCATATAGTCGTCGTTCAATGCTCATTGACATATTTCACCAACGCAGCATTTGACAGCTGATCAGGATTTAAAGATACAGCAACATGAAAGCAGACAAAAGTTAAAGTCTACAAATAGAGATGCTGGATATGTGCCTCGGTTTGCAATAAAACTTTTAATCAAAAGCCAAAACGACTGACTTCTGAATGGTATGGAATCCAATAGAAGAAAATGAAGATTCGGAATTCGCATACCTCACTTTCCACAGGCAATAAACTTCTCACATCATGTAATTCAAATCGAGAAGCTAGCAGCTGGCCTCCTGCCGCTAACCATGGAGTTAGAGCCATAGAAATTCCCACCACAAGGAAAAGTAAAGACGACAGCTGAGGAGACATGATTCCCTGCAGATATAGCAGAACATTCATCAGCAGAGCAACAGGCTATTCTTAATTCTAATGCATAAGTCCTCATATTTTGGAGGTTGTAGTTTCTAGTGTCACAAGTAGAATTTGACCAAGTGAAACGTTGCAACGCTATAGGCACCTATATAAACTACGCTGTTATAATTTAGCACATTTGAACGGACCTTTCCACAAACAATGTTTGAAGATACCTTAAGTCCATAACCAAATCGAACAAACAAAACGAAGATAAAAAACACAAATAATGCCTTAAACTTAGATACCTACCCTGTGGTATGTTCATTACTTGTACTTGACAAACAGAAAAAATAGACTCTTAGATAGTTAGAAAAGATAAAAAACACAAACAATGCCTTAAACTTAGATACCTACCCTGTGGTATGTTCATTACTTGTACATGATAATCCCAACTGACTACAACGAGTAGAAACTCCTACCTGATTCACAGCTTCACCAAATGCAACAAATGCAAATTCTCCTCCGGGGGCAAGAAGAAGACCAGATCTGATTGCAGAGATGGTTGACACACCAAAAAATTTTCCAACAAGAGTGACCAGCGTAGTCTTGCCCACAATTAAGAGGGCTAGTGTACCCATGACAATCGGGAAGTTTGAGATGAACAATTTTGGATCAATAGACATTCCTACCTGAAAATACTCGTCAAGGGTGCCATAATCACAATCTCAACAAAAAATGGACAGAGTTATGGTTAAGATGGAGAAGAAAACTTGAAGAAATAAAAACACCCTTCTAAAAAGTTGTAGCAAAGAAAAATTGATTGTTAATTTGATAACTATTATGATAGCAGATATCTACCGTCATGAAGAAGAGTCCCAACAGTAGGCCACGATATGGTGCTATATCAGACTCGACCTGTAATGAAAATTCTGTCTCTGCAAGAAGCAACCCAGCAAGGAATGCTCCTAGTGCCATGGATAGACCAGCCTGACAGAAACAATAGCACAGTCAATTATAATTTTAGACGGTCTCTAAAGCACATAATACAACCTCAAAACGTTCCAGAATAGCCTCAACCTTTGAGGCACATATTATTTATAACCCTTTATTGAAGCAAGACTCAGAAGTATAATCAGTAATCGCACCCACCCTTGCTGTAAGTAGACTAGTTCCCAGAATAACAAGAAGCGTATTGGCGGAAAATATTTCCGCATTCTGATTTTCTGCTATTTGCTTGTAAATAGGACGAAGCAGCTGCAAAAGTACAAACATGTTATTAAAAAACTGTAGATGTCCAACTTATTAATAACACTCTGGAATTAAATGAAAAACCCAAATAATTAAACCACGTTGGATAAATGGCGGCCTCTCAGTGAAGGACGGATAAAGTGTGCCATTTGAATAATGTTTCCATGTACAGCACATTCTGATTAAATCAGTAAAATATCAACTTTGAACCTCTTAACTCAAAATCAATTTTGTTATTGGAATTGTGAGGCGCTACAGTTGATAAGACCAGCTACATGTGATGTCCTAACCTAGCAAATCACATATTGATGGCATACCGCAACCAGGACGCTTTCTATCAATATATCTAATATCAAGGAATATATCATGCCATGTTCTACTACACAAACAGTCATGTTCAACAACAATTTTTAAAAAAGTACCCTAAGTAACTCAGCAGTAATTACGAGTCATTAAATTCTAAAACAAACTAAAAAACAGCCACAGAAATGTAAATCGACCACTCACCAAGCGCCCACCAGCAATAATGGCGGTGATAGCAACAATTGCCTTGACAGCAGCCAGCCCTAGAGCTTCTGCAATAGCTTGAAAACCAACCTGAAACAATAGTAAATAACTTTATATTAACATATGAATCTCATTATGATGGCTAAGTATCGTTGCTACTTGTTTTCTAAACATTTCAGAAACTATGATAAACAAAGAACAGAAAGGATTTTGATCATTAATTGGAGAAGATTACCCCGCCTTTCGATGAATTGGGTGAAATAAGAGGTATGAGTATCAACAGAACAACCACTGCTAAATCCTGGAGAAGGAAAAACAAGAAGCACATAGTTACTTATATCAAGGGGCACAAGGAATAAAATGACTCTAAGCTCATAAAGGTACGGTTGAACTGAAATCTGATGCCAATTAAGTGATTAAAGTCCATTAAACCAATCACATATGAGATGAACACCAATCAATCTTGAATCAAGGCACAAACTAAATTATGCGCATACGAAGCTTAACTATACAATGCAGAATGATGAGCTTCTTTTACAAACACTGACACACTAGAGCCTGCCACACCGCCAGGTCCATTGGCTCACTCACAAAGAGCTTCTCAACAAGTGACCACCCTGCTCCATTTTCAAGTCACTTGGTTCACAAACGACCACTAATTCCAGGAATTTACCTGAAAAAGTAACACTGAAAATGTAGCACGCCCATGTCGAGAAGTACTCTCCCCACGCTCCTGCAAGACCTGTGATAAAGTTTCAAAGACAATCGTAAGCATCCAAAAGGAAGTTTGTTGCTAAAAGGTGCAACATATTTATCGGAATTGAATTAGCAACAAGGAAACATTGTCTTTTACAGTACTCTGCGTTCCATTTATACACTCTTAATCCCACAGCTGTTACAGATCTACAAATAAAAGGATTTTAAATTTGATGAACATTTGCTTCTGCATATGTTCCAACCTACAAAACCCTAACTAGGAATGATGCATGACATTTTACAACTTCAAAAATTAGCAAATTATTACATTAACACAAAGAACATAACAAAATATACACGGCTTGAATTCTTGCCATCCAAGCAAAAATGAGTATTATAGCTGTGTTCCCGATGTACTATCAGCGATTCACCAAACACAACAACCACAACAACAACAAATTCTTAGCCATGCATAGTTCGTGGTCAGCTAACATGAATCATCGTCCGAATTCGTGTAGGTTCGAAACCACCAATTCAGTTAAAAGGTCAATAAGCAAAGTAAATAAAATAGATAAATCATAAACAAATGAAGTGTGTAAAAAAAGAAAGAAAAGCGTAAAAACCAAGATTAAAGCGACAAAAGAAGTTTGGAAAACAAAAAAAGGGTACAAGTCATTCTTTAAAATATACATTCATATATTTGTTGAGTTGTCAAGTCCTTTTTACATTGGATGTTGTGATCTAAGGGATGGGATTAAGAGGGGAGGTGGGGTCTTTATAGGGAAGGAAAAAAAGGGAAAATCGTTTGTATGAGAGATATACGCAGTTAAATAATTGGGAATTTGCCCCGCAGTCTAGAGAACTGTTGGTGTAGGGAGGAGTAAAGGGAGAAGTAAAGTAGAGATTAGTTGTTAGTTTGATTAGTTGAAGAATTTGTTTGTTTCTTGAGTTGTTTGTGGATTCTTGTATACACTTGGATTCATGGAAATGGGAGGGGATGATCACTATTTATAGTGCTTATTCTCCTTCTCCAACATTTATTGAATTATCTAGAATAGAATATTTTAGAGTGCTCTACACTTGTAAGTCTCTGGAGTTCTACATACACAAGATATATCTAGAAATTTTTAGGTTTCTCTAGATACACTTAAAATATTCAGGACTCTTCTAGACTCTTCTAGAGTGTAGAAGAATAGTCTAGTACAATCTAGACAACTCTACACTTTTCTAGAATATTCCAGACACCTTTAGAACATTATGGACATTGCTAGAATATTCTAGAACATACTAAACGTTTCATACTTCAACACTCCTCCTTGACACTTATGGTGTAACGCCGAGCTTGGACTCGAGGAACTTGAACATTCCTCTTCCTTTTCTTTCTTCTTTTGTATAGTAAGATTTGATGGTTGCTCGTCGTAAATCTCTTCCTCAATCTAGTATCATGTCGTGCAATCGAAGCAAATGTATCGCCATTGTTGCGAGTATTTTTTTATCACCGATCTTGGCTTATACTTGTTGATAGAACTACGGAGATTCAACTTGGTTTTATAGAACCATTTACACCAATCACTTTCTAATCTTTTGGCTTGTCAACCAACTCCTAAGTGTTGTTTCTCTTTATCATGTTTATCTCGGTCTTTATTGTGTCTTGCCACTTCTTGTTTTTAGAAGCCTCGTCATAGCCTCTAGTCTTCTCTATAACAAAGTAGTTTCTCTTGCATTCTTCTTCATCCAAATTAATAACATGACATTTTGCATAACTTTCAGACACTTTTCTTACCTCGAGCTGCCGTAGAATTCTCTAAGTTGTCATCCACGGTCGAAGAATGTACATTAGGAGTTAATGGAGGTGTAAGATGATCATTGTTGTTGATCGTGCTCAGGGACTAGGGTCACATTTCTTTTTACCCTCTTTTCTTCCGAATTCCAAATTGCATCCCCGAAAGAGGGTTCTTGAGTCTTGAATTTCTGATCATTGACGTGTAAGGATCCAACTAGCTCCATCACAGTTAGCTTTGATAGATCACTTGATTTTTCAATGACACAGACAATCATGTCGAACTTTCTTGTCAAAGTTGCGAGAATTTTTCGCATAATCCTCGTTTCTGAAATATCTTCTCTGTATATCTTCATTTGATTAACAATCTCCATTACTCTTGAAGTGTAGGTTTCTATGTCTTCATTCTCCCCATCTTCAAATTCTCAAAATCCTTTCTTTAGGTATTTAGACGTATAGCTATTATTCTAGCCTAACCATGGAATTCGATTTGAAGTGAATCCTATGCTTCTTTCGCTGTAGATGTCACCATTATTTTTGGAAAAATAGTATCTGAAGCGAAATTAAGGATGAAGAACAAATCTTTGGTGTCCTTTAATTCATCCTCGTTTATTTTCTTTAAGTAGGTTTCGGTGGTTTGATCACCTTCTTGTTGTTTTTTGAGACCATTTTCCACTACCTCCCATAGTGCATTTGCTCTTAAGAAGAGCTTCATTTTAATGCATCAACAGTCGTAATTTTCTCCTCCAAAAATTGGAAGAGTGGGCGATAGAGTGTTTGATGCGGAAGCCATACTTTTATTTTGTGGCCCTTAAGACCCTTATATCTCTTGATACCACTTGTCGGTGTATGGAGGAGTAAAGGGAGAAGTAAAGTAGAGATTAGTTGTTAGTTCGTTTAGTTGAAGAATTTGTTTGTTTATTAAGTTGTTTGTGAATTTTTGGATACACTTGAATAACTTTGGATTCATGGAAATGGGAGGGGATGATCACTATTATAATGCTCCTTCTCCTTCTCCAACATTCCTAGAATTCTCTAGAATAGAACATTCTAGAGTGACCTAGACTTGTAAGTCTATGGAGTTCTACATACAAAAAATATATCTAAAAAGTTCTAGGTTTCTCTAGATACACCTAAAATATTACACTTCTAGACTCATCTAAAATGTAGGAGAATAGTCTAGTACAATCTGGATAACTCTACACTTTTCTAGAATATTCCGGATACCTCTAGAACATACCGGACACTTCTAAAATATTCAAGAACATACTAAAAGTCTTATACTTCAACAAGAACAACCAAGGTTCTCAGGGACGACCTCCTTAGACGATAGAGGCTCCGAGCTATTAAATAGAAATGGATTGTGGGCCAGGTTGGTTTGAGGGACGTAAAACAGCTGACCTTCCTCGACACATGCGGCCTCTCCAATGTCGGCATCCTGGAGAACTAGAATTTCCAGGGGCACAATTGCATATGGTTCAGGGCCCGTGCACATACGCGGCCTCTCCAATGTCGACATCCTCCTCGACAACAAAGGCCTCTTTGATCTCTCCCGTGCCGCCTTAATACCTAGTACAACCTCATTCCCAAGGACATCCGGGTCCCCGGCTCCAGCCCACTTCTTGCGCCAATTCCTGACCCGCTACCACAACTTTACTAAACGCTTCCCTAATATTAGTAGTGGTATAAAAACACCCTTCCAACAATTCTTCATCCCTCCCCTCCACGGCAAGACCACATGCTTCAACTCTGCTTCTTCCACTCCAACGCAGAGCTCATTAAATTCTACCGTGTTGTGAAACTCTACATCCATGATCTGCGTTGTAGAAATCTCACACGCTTGATTTGTCTTTGTCATTGGAACGTCAGCACGATCCTTAACAACCTCATCCAAAGACATCTTCACCAACCACGTCTATAAGACGCATCTTCACCACCCACGTCTGTGGGGGCTAGTGAGATAACTTTCCTTCAACGTCGTTGTGGGGGCTAGTGAGATCACTTTCCTTCAACGTTGTCTTCATAACCGCTTTGCTGAACATCGAACCTTACAGAAGAGGAATGAAATACCATTAGGTCTGGTGTATTGTCTTTGGACGATTATTCTCCTCCACTTCTGATTTACCACCTTCTCACCCTGAACCAACATCCCCCCAAGTTGTTTTGTTGCTGCTGGTCCTTCCTTCTTGCATTATAGGTGCACAATCAGTAAACCGTTTCATGCGTGCAACTATATCCCGAACTTCCTCGACGATATCCAACATGTTATCCTCTTCTAAGAAAGCTTGTGTTGACTGATACTCCAGTCGTTGTTGCAGATGAATACCATGAATAAAAGGCGTGTGTGTTCCTTTAAATCTTTAAACCCAGCTCATACACGTCCTACATTTATAACGTACACCAAAACTAGTCATAAAAATGTACAAGTCACCCTATTTGTTTTGTGGGGTTACATTATGCCAGGCTAGAGTAACAGTGCTAATAATGTGACTCCAGTGAACAAACCTAGTGTTACTTTAGTCTAGCATAATGATACTTTAGCCAGGCATGGTGTTACTCAAGTATCAGTTGACCTAGAGTAACACAACTCCATATTGGAGTAGCACTAGTTATGCAATGGAGTCACGCTACACTACTAGTCTGACTTAGTGTTACTCTAACATGGCATAATGTTACTCTAGAATCAAGTGACCTAGAGTAGCACAATTTCAGGTTGGAGTAACACTAGTCGAGATTGTAGTAGCACTAGTTATGCAATGGAGTCACGCTACACCGCTAGTCTGACATAGTGTTACTCTAACAAGGCATAATGTTACTCTAGAATCAACTGACCTAGAGTAGCACAATTCCAGGTTGGAGTAACACTAGTTATACAGTGGAGTCACATTGCACAACTAGTGTGATATGAATTTAGCAGCGGAAATCGAATTAATGAGAGATAGAGCGGACTGAACGTACTACGTACGGGCAGCCCTTGATTGATTGGGATAGAACCTTGTTGAATAAGACCTATAACTCAACTAAAGAGGGTGAGATCAAGACCTATTGATCAACAACCCGAGAATCGATTGAAAAACGCGTTTCAAACGAACAAGTTTTGTTCTCTAAGCAAGAAAACCATTTGATAACACAAGTTTTTGTAAATTTTTGGATCATTGAATTACAAACTAATGATAGCTATAAATAGCTCCTAATGGCAGCCGTTTTGGCAACCCAAAGGACAACTATTGAGCCTTAAACTAGCTAATTAAAACTAATAAACTCAGCAATTCAAAGCTCCTAATTGCAGTTTTAAACATGAATAAACAAGGATTTGAATGATCGTTGGCGTAAAGCTTATGGCGTGGAAAAAAATTAAAGATCCGGTTCCCTTAGGCAAGGTATTAGGAAATGTGGAGGCCGATAAAACGGGAGGTGATAAATTTAAGCAACCATTTGTATTAGTAAGTATGTCGTCTTTCATTGACCTCATTTCGAACAACGGGATTGATCTGAGATTGCTGCGAGCGGTTGAAGATGTGAGCGCTATCGCGCTATGACTGGTGTACGTATGTTCTAGAATCTCTGCTTTCTGTTGCGGTAGACGCTAAAAATCGCCATCAAACATAATCTGGTGTATCCCTTCCTAATGATAACCTACTTTCAACGGTTTGATTTCCAGGGTAAAGGACTCCGCATGTTCTACTAGTGTGTGATGTCGATGTAAGCGTTCTTTAATCATTAATCTAATCAGTGAGCCATTTTCTCAATCATTAATTTGTCGCGTGTGTCGAGGAATGTCGCCCATTCTACGTCCCTCAAACCAACCCGGCCCACCATTCATTCCTATTCCAGATCCCTTATCGTGCATGGAGCCATGGAGGTCGTCCCTGAGAACCTTGGTTGTTCTCTAGACTGCATGGCAAATTTCCCTTGTGAAAGCGGTTTATGAAGAATTTTAGAGAGAAGATTTAGATATCATGGGGGCAAATTTGAATTCGATAGAGAGAGGAATGGAAAGTAGTTTAATGTACAATGTGTAACAAAAGACCTAATGATTTAATTGAGTGCATTGGGAATGACGAGACGTACTGCATGCATACCTCTCTCATACAAATAATTTTCCCTTTTTTTCCTACCCTATAAAGACTCCACTTCCCCCTCTTAGTCTCAGCCCTTAGTTCACAACATCCAATGGATGAAAAAAGAACTTAAGGACTCAACAAATATGAAAGACTCTCTATATAAAAAGAGGTGGATTCAAATGAGTCCTATATATATATTTTGAGACTATAAGTATTATTCTCAGCCACATAATTTTTAGAGTGACACAAAATATGCTTGGAGTAACATGCTATATATATTACAGTCACACTTGGTTTGAATGAGAAATTGGAGTTATAAAAAATGGGAAGTGGAGTAACACATGGCCAATTGGATTTATATAATTTCATTGTGTTATTTTAACACAAGTTCATGTAGCTTTAGTCTTTACGAGTGTTACTCTAGTCTTTTACAAGTGTTACTATAGAGAGTAAGGGGTTGAACGAGAGAGGGAATCCTAGTTTGGGTTTATAAATGATTCATTTTAGGCCACATGCTTTCTTATAATCTTGGCCCTCATTCTCTTATTTTTTTCTAATCTTGACCCTTCATTCTCTTAATCCAATGGCTTGGATGAGGATTTAAGGACTCACTGTGTAAAGATGGACTCACTTGATCTCTCCCATATAAAAATAGGTAAATATCGAAAATAAAACTAAATTTTCAAAATGGATTCTTTCTCTCCACAATACCCTCCCGAGTCCCGATTCACCAAACATGGTTAAAAATAATGGTGGACCTTTAGTATCGAACTAGAGAACTACGTCACGCACACCACAAAAGCTATATTGAAGTTGCGAATATTCAAATTATGGAGGAAACAAGTGCGCAGTACTAACAGCCAATAACCAACTGTTTCAGATGATACCTGAAGAACTACAGCAGTCGAAGACAATGCCAAGCCATTCCCAATTACTATTGCTGCAGGACCCGCCTGCCGTGAAACAAAATGAGCAACCAAACCCACGGCAGCAGCTGTTGACAAAACCTGCATTCACATCCTCGGTAGTCAACAATAAGTCAAAAATTTTATACTATGCCTAGCAGCTGCAAATCTAACACAAATACAGTGAGGTAAAAATATTGCTCCCTCCTTTCTTTGAGTTCTTCCACTTCCAAAATGGCTCTTTACTTGAGAAAATAATAAACAATACAAACTTAGAGACGGGAAAAAGCTGGTGGGCCACTTGCATAGCTGCGTGTGTGAGAAACGAAAGACCAAAAACAGAAAGGGGAATAAATCAAAGAAATTGGCCAAAACGGGAAGCATCGAAGAAATCAAAGAAACGGAGGGAATATCAGATAGTAGTTACCTGAGCAGAGCCTAATCCAAAGACATACTTCTTCATGGAGCTTAGTCTTTCAACGGAGAGCTGACAAAAGAACCATGATTTGAGAATTTGTGTCCTGGTACTGTAGTTATTCAGTATTAATACTATAACAACTTTCACTGTTTTCAAGATCTGTATGTACCTCAAGACCAATATTAAATAGCAAGAAGACAACACCAAATTCAGCAATTGCCTTAGTGCCATGAACATGGCGTATGATGGAAAGGCCATACGGGCCAATCAAGATGCCAGCAGCCAAATAGCCAAGTACAGGACTTCCTGAAGAACAAGAGAGCAAGAAAAAGACATTTAAGAAATAGAAAGCAATGCAATTGAAATATTGAATAATAAACACTTTCAGAAAATACAGCTCGATTATGGAATGCTTAAACACAACACCATCCAAAAATTTCCCTGGATATGTTTCTTTGCAGCAGGATACACATTTCACATTCATAAATTTGAAATTAAGGAGATATATAAGCATATAGTTATTACCCCCAGGAAGTTTTTGGAAAATAGGTACAAATATCACACTTGCCAGCAGCAACCACAACACATCAAACAAGGATGCTTCTTCTTCGTTTATCTAAGAAAAGAAAAGGAAAAACAAAGAAAGAGCACTGAACAAACCACCAGACACAAAAAAAGGTAACCTACAAAAAAATATAAAAAGCACGACCGGAAATATATCATATTAAATTGAGATGATTCTGAGAAAGCCACATGCCTCTTGATGAGGAATCTTCTCAATTAGATTCTTCAATGTCTTGGAAAGTTTCTTAATTTGCCGAATCAGAGGTTTTGTATTTGAATGAACTTCTTCAATACTGGTAGTTATTGCACCTGGCTGCTGAAGTAAAGCACCTTTCTCAACTCGGCTGGAATAATACGTGACCCTGAAATATCATTTACCTAGTTAAACAGCTTAGAATAGATGTCAAAGTAACTCACGAAAGAAGCAGAAATAAGAAACACTATATGTTTTGCACACAACATAAGTGAAAGAGAACATTGTAAGTTTTCAGATTCTAAGTGGGAGTTGGGAAGCCCTCTAACTCAATTAATAGATAAACTGTTAGACAGTCAAACATTTAGTAAGATGGCATGAGAAATGCCTTATAACATCAATACTACCCCGACGTCTCAAATGATCTCGTGTCTCGTCTATTGAGCAGTTGAGCTTGGGGAGGGGATCGGATATAGGCAGTCTTACTCTTGTTTGAATTGTAGAAAATATGCCTTAACGATTCAAAACTGTACCATCAAGTTTTGAGTTTATCTTGAACTTTTAAATCACTCCAAGTAACCGGAAATTTTGACTTGATGATTTATGACATAGCGCTGAAGATTTAACCGGTCAGACACAAAGCTAACGTAGGGTGCTCAGGCTGAAAGAAGCCACTAAATCAAGGAAAACATTCATCAAATTTCTTTTGTTATTAACACATCTCCATAGTGGCATTCTAAGGAAACTAAGTACAATTATTAAACTAGGATAAGAGATGGCCAAGCTATATCATTCATTACAGCTCAACGTTTAATCAGATGACATGGTTTAGTGAGGTTTCATAGTTATCTAAGCTGAACTTACACGAATAGATCAGCATTGGCTCATCTCATTTTGAGTAATGTCATAAAACGTCAAAGCAAAATGAATTCAGATAAAACCAGACAATTTTTCAACATACCCTGCTCCAAGAAGCAATAGTCCAACAATCAGCTTCGGCATTTGCTTCTTAGCAGAGTCAATGACGCCTTGAAAAACTGAAGCAGGTGTGAACTCCACTCCATCAGCTGCAAATGAGAAGAAGGATGCCGAAAAGAAACGCGACGATTTCTTCACAGATGCCTTAGGGGTACTAGATGGAGAGCTGTCTCGGGTCCCATCTTTTTGTACCTCTGCCTTCTTGCTTTGCACGCTGCTCTTCCCTTTTCCTACTTCTATCTCAGCATCTTTGGCGGCCTCCACACCCAATTTTCCATTTTCCTTATCACGTAGATCATCAGATAAAGCAATATCATTTTCACTCTGGCCAACTTTGTCAAATGGGCTATCCTTTAAGGATTTGCTGGCTAAAGAAGCACCTTCAATCACCAAATCCTTCTCACTATCAGAAGCACTAGAAGATCCTTCGACAAAAAGTTGTTCTTGGGCAGCGACATCTTCATTTAGGGAAGGAATACTTTGTTGATCAGTAGAATCTATAACATCAGCTCGAGAAAGAGTAAGAAGCTTTTCAGCTCGCTGTAATTCAATCTCGACATCATTCACTCGTTTTGCAGCCTCGATCTCAAAAGCAACAGCTTGTTCTGCTAAAACCATTATATTAGCCACATCCTCCTCTGCTTTCAGTGCATTTACATGTGCCACCTCAGCAACCTCATTCAATCGGTCCACCTCTATTTGAAGCTCCTCTTTCTTTTGTCTCAACCGTGTTAACTCAGCTTCGCAATTCTCCAAATCTAATTTGCATTCCTTAATCTCCGCTTGAGCAAATAGAAGACCTTCTTCCTCATCCCTTAAAAGGTCAGTCAATTCCTCTTCACTCTCATCCTCCGAACCACTAACCCGTGAAACTTCTCCTCGGACAAACTTTGCTCTAGCAGCCTCCACAGACTCCAAGGCTACTTGAAGCCTTGCCTCAGCCAAAGAAAGCGCCAATGTCGCTTTCTGAATAGCTTCCTTAGCACCTACTTCTTGGTTTACAACCTCTTCAATCATACTAAGTGCTTTTTCAACCGCATCCTTAGCATTTTCCGCTTGATCCTTTAAAGCAATAGAAGTTTCCGATATATTTTGCGCCTTCTTCTCAAACATACTACTATTCAACCGTGCCACCTCCAACTCCCTACACGCTTTTTGCAACAATTCTCTCAAACCTTCCACACTCACCACCTCATCATCCTCTCTATCGCTCTTCTCCCCTCCCGAACTCTTCAAATCCACAACGACTCTATCCTCTTCTCTCAAACTCTCGTCCTCCAAACTCTTATCTACGTCCACACTCCGTCCATTTCCATCAATGTAAACTACCGAATCACTCCCTTGACAATGTACTACCCCTAACAAAGGCTTCTCCACCCGCGAACTCCACAAATACGGCACACTCGATATAACAACTCTACTCGCATTTCTCGACAACGACATCCTCGCAACATGCCTCACCTTACCACGAAATTTACACAAAAACACACTCTTCGGCCGCATAAAATCCGAAACACGAAATCTTTTACAATCAACACCATGAATCAAACTAGATTGCTTGAAACTACAAGCTACCTCCATTATATCATACAATCACTAAGACCTACAGTTGACCAAAACACAATTCACCTGTTTAAACAATAAAATCAACTTCTAAGCACAATTTAACCAATTCAATTCATATAATATCCGTATAATCAACGACAAAATTGCTTAAATGCACGAAATAAAACCCTAGAATTACGATTAAACAAAAAAAATGTAGCTACTCTAAATAATTGAATAAGCAAGCAATAGCAAATAAGTGTTTCATACCGATGAATGTGAGCAGAGATAATGAGTAAAATGGAGGTGAAGAGCTTGAAGAGAAGAGCTGCAATGGCGGAAAAATGAGTTTTATGAGGAAATTATTAAAAAAGTTTTATGAGTGTGACGTATTATTTCATAAGTTCTATCGTCCATTTTTCGCGTTATATTTAGTGTACTGTAGTGTGTATATATGGGGTTGGTGTGTTTATGAGTGTACTATGTATATCTGTTTTTGCAAATTGGCTTTTGCACTTCCCTAGGGGGGGAAATTGAAGGAGTGGTCGTGGAAATGGAGTGTCGGAATTCACAAATTCTCGTTGAAAACGGGCGCTATTCGTCACAAGCAGAAGATGAATAGCGTCCCTATTATAATATGCAAATGGTAAGGACAAATGGATGACAAATGGATTCTCTCATTTATTTTCCCACTTCTATATTGTGAGAGGGACACTATCCGTCGTTAGCTTGTGACGGAGAGTAACCGTCTTTAGTGAGAGATACTGGTGTGAATTTTACAAATTCTATTTGACAACGGTAGGGACTACCAGACTTGTCACTTACTCACTTGGGCGACCCCAACATTGGTGATTTGGTGTGGTCACTCGACGAGTCAAGGTGAATCAAGTGAGCATATTCTTCCTTATTTATGGTCCAGGATTCTGTCACGTGGATATCCGTCACAAACTTGTGACGGGTCAGATAATACCCACATAATTATGAAAAGATAAGTCAATTGTGATTCATTACTCTTGTCTTATCTACCCAAGTGAGAATACTTGACCCGTTAGAAACTCACAAGGGAGACTTCCTGTATTTTTGGACTTAGGATCGGTTCTTTTCAGCTTTATTTGAGTTTTAATTCAGCTTATTTATGCTCAACTCAAATTCAGCCCGCTTTGGGGCTTTGATTCAACTCAACTTATTTCAGCTTTATCCATTTAATTAAATTCTAATTCAGTTCGGCTTACTTTAGCCAAATTCAGTTCAGTTCAATTTAACTTCATTCAGTCCAAGAAACAGGGGCTTAGTCTGTCTTCTTTAATACAGATAAAATGGGTCAAGTAATACCATATAGATAGTTGAAGCAAGATTGTGTTTCAAAATTAATTCTGTTAGTTTTTGAATTATAGTCGAGTTCTAATACCATGTTAAAATGACCTTTCAAAAATTTCCAACCTTGTGGTTACAGCTGCCAAACGGCCAAACAAGTCAATCAGATCAGGTTTGGGTTGGATAAATCTTGGTTGGGTCAGTTTGGGTCTGTCATATTACTGGGTAAGTTTGGATTAGGTCAAGTTGTTTCGGGCTTCGGGTGTGTTTTGGCCTTTGTGTATGTTGGGCAAGTCAGTTTCGAGACTAGTGGGTGGGGTTATTTCTGGGCCGTTTCATTTTCAGGTCGATGGTTAAGAGAAGAAAAGTACGTTTAACATTGTTACCTTTTTTTAGTTTAATTTTGATAATTCACTCTTTATTTTGATGTAAATAATGTTAAATGTGCTTTTAAAATTTAAATTAGTCATTTTAAGTATTTTTTTTGTTCAATTAGAGTTATATTTTATCGGGACATTTTTGGGTCCGGTGGTTTCGGATTGGGTCGTTTTCGGGTCAACAAAGTTCAGGTCATATTCGGGTTGGGTCCGGTCAATTCGAATCACATTGGAGGGCTGTAGTTAGTGTCATTTTCGGGTCTCGAATAAGCGTTTATGGGGCGGGTTAATGAGGTAAGCATGTTTATTTTGCCAGGTCTACTTGTGACCCCCCCCCCCCCTATAAACTTTGTCGCTCACCCGATACCCCTTATAATCTTGGTCGCTCACATGGTCGTCCTTTCAAATTAGCTAATGGACTGTTTGGCAACATGGATTTGGAAATGAATTATAGAATTGGGCCAATTCTAATAATGTTTGGCAACTTACAAAATTTGGACTTGGAATTGAACAAATCCAGCCCAATTCCAACTTAGAGTAAAATAAGATCCACTCAAATCCCTTCTACAGGGTAGTAATTTTGTTTCCCCAACTCCTCAAACATTTCACTGAATACCAAGCCGACAATTCATAGCTCAAACCCTAGTTTCCCAAATTTCAATCAACAATCAATCGATCGACAATTCATAGCTCGAAATTTCTCAAAATTTCTCTTTATTCTTCACCACGGTATGTTTCTGGCAATAATTTTACATTTAGTTTGCCTCTTTTTTTTTTCTTTTTTTTTTTCCGTGAATTAGGGTTCATCATGATTTCGATTGGAATTATTTATAGTTTTGTTATATTGTTTTCGGCTCTCTCTTTAATAGTGTTTGTGTAACTCATATCACATGATTTTATCTTGTCAATGAATAATCTAGTTAAGATTTAGTAATTTCCATACTTGCAGTTTGGTTCATAATTGATACTCTAGAAATTTATAAAATGATTTGTTATTTTGCATTTAATCAAATGGTTGATGATTATCTTGTTAGGGTTTGAGCTTTAATACAACAAAGAAATGGTTGATAACATTATTTTGTCAAGGAAGCGTCCTAGAAAGGATTTTGATGATGAAGTTGAGTTATTTGCTATTATTTTTGGTTTTATCAGTGTAATATTATGCTCATGGCATCACATTAATTATCGAGAAAAAGAAATAGCTTGGTGTGAGTATGAACGTGTTCAAAAAAGAAAATACTGGTTTGATTTGTTAATGAACGACCGTATATGTCGGGAACAATTACGAATGGATAGAAATTGTTTTGACAAGTTGTGTCGCATTTTGCAAATCAAAGGGGGTTTAAAGAAAACTAGAAATGTCGCAATTAAGGAAATTGTAGCCTATTTTCTTCATATACTTGGGCATGACTTGAAAAATAGGACTATTGGGGCTGTGTATTCTCTATCGGGAGAAACTGTGAGTCGTCATTTCCACATGGTGCTTAGAGTTGTGATGAAAATAGGTCAATATTACATCAAACAAATAGATTCTACGGTAGGTTTTGCCGGAGATAATAAATGGAAATGGTTTGAAGGGGTTATTGGAGCGCTTGATAGGACACATATCCAAATGACCGTCTCAGCGCAAGATCAACCTAGATATAGAGATAGGAAGGGTGATATTACTACCAATGTTCTAGCTACGTGTGATAATAAGCTACACTTTAGCTATGTTTTGTCGGGTTGGGAAGGTTCGGCATCAGAACCCCGGGTCCTTAATGATGCCCTTCGAAGGCCTAATGGCCTAAAACTTGTTTCAAACAAGTATTATCTTGTAGACTTAGGGTATACTAATGGACCGGGTTTCTTAGCTCCTTACAAACGTACTCGGTATCATTTAAATTTATGGACTGGAAATATCCCAACAAACTACAAAGAACTTTTTAATTTGCGTCATTCTACGACCCGAAACACTATAGAAAGAGCATACTAATCTGGATTTGAAATATGGCCATAAATATTGAATTCTAACATAAACCAGCCACATAGAATATCTATCAAGCCTACATTTGTCATGTTGTTCCTGGTTGGCTTAATTTTAAGATTTAGAAACCATGGCATCTGTCACTTATAACTCTAGGCTGAACCGTCTTTATTATTCTTATTCTTTGATAAATGTCCAATGGTTTTGCTTTTGACAGGAAAGTCCAAATGTAGCTCCTTACCGAAACAAGTCGATAAAATATTGGGACGACATATGCACTTTATGTGGCCCAGATAGAGCTGTGGGTGATGGAGCAGAGATGCACGTTGAGGCTGCCGTAGCTATGGATGAAAAACTTGAGAGTGAAGGGGGTAGTTCAAACAAGACAATGTCTTCCTCGAGGTCAAAGAAGCAAAAGCGTGATAAATTAGCAGATGCTGTAGCAAATTTTACAGAGTGCTTCCGAGAGTATGTTCAAAGTAAGCAAAAAGAGAATCCAAAACCCACCCCACAAGAAATTCATGATGTCGTGAAAAATGTTGAAGGTATCGGCCGACATCAAGTCATAAAGGCTACTAGAAAGTTTACAAATGGCCCAGTAACTGATTTTGAGATGTTGAAGTCACTTCCGAACGATGAAAAGCTGGATTGGGTCTTGGAGTGCCTTGGTGTTGTTGATAGTAGTATTTATTAGTAGTGTTGTTTAGTAGTCTTTGTTGCCTTTTTCGAGCTACTGTGATGCTTTGTGGTAGCTGTAAGTTTGTACGCTTCAAAAATTTGCCAAGTGACTTATTTGAAAAACAAATGAATTCCAAGAGTCTTCCAAACACTAGTATGAAATTGAAATTTATAATTGAATTCCATGGGTTAACCAAACAACTTTCGGGAATTGGAATTGGAATTGAATATCTCCATTTCAATTTTTAGAATCAGAATCATGTAAACAAAATGAATTCTTGTTTGCCAAACACTACATAATTGTATAATCTCCCATAGTTACTCAATGCATCACTTCGTAAATGACGACAATTGTGCATTATCTAAAAAAACATCCATTAGAAGAATACGCTTTATTTTTTAACACACGATATTTAACAAAAATGCACAAATGCAAACGAATCGTCTTACCTATGCACAACTCGTCTCACTAAATACGACACTATCCGTCACAAGCTGAAGACAAATAATGCCCCTCTTACAATATGCAAGTGAAAGGGCAATGAAGGATCTATTTGCCCTTCATTTTCACTCCTTACTTGCATATTGTGAGAGAGACACTATCTATGTTCAACTTGTGATTGATAGTGCACGTCTTCAATGACAATTCGTGACCTTTGAATATCCTAGTTGTTACAATCACACCTCAATCATTGATGAAACTTGCAATCGGCAGCTAAGAGCAATGACAATAGTAGTTCTTTGTATTGGGGCTGTCACTAAGAACTTTATATTAAAAGTCTCTATTGCATTAAAAAGTTTGTTCTTAACTTTAAGAATTAGGTTCTTATATAAGAACTAAGTTTGTAAATATTGGAATGTGGAGAACCAATAAATGATACTCCTTTGTAAATGTGAGCAACCCTTTAACATTATCAATTTTCTAGTGATTTTAATCTAAGAACTAAAATTCTTCTATTGTAAACAAAAGTTCTTAAATATTGAGGTTGGTGTAATTTAATATTACATGGCATAAAAAGAACTTTATATAAAGTTCTTCTATTGCTATTGCTTTAAGCAACATGTTATGTATATGAACCCATAACTTATTCTTCACTGTCAACGCTAGGACAACAGTTGGGCGCCAGACCATGGATTCACCGCTGTTATACATCGTAGTTTCAGGGTGAAGTTTTACTTGATTTCAACTTGAAAGGTACATAG
Source organism: Heliosperma pusillum (assembly GCA_022085475.1). NCBI lineage: Eukaryota > Viridiplantae > Streptophyta > Magnoliopsida > Caryophyllales > Caryophyllaceae > Heliosperma > Heliosperma pusillum. Next base: position 2,655 of record JAIUZE010001924.1, on the reverse strand, counting down.
GATCATCGTAATCCGTAAGATGAACTGTTAGAGTTTTCCGAATAACATAGGAGTATTTAAAAAACAAAATTTTGAAAATTTCTAATATCATTTGAAGAAAATTGATAAAAAAAATTTGAGGAAACTTCGTGTTTGAATTTAGGATCGAAACTTTGCGAATGATGCCAACAAAAAATATCAAACCACCATTAAAGGTGTTTACCAAGAAATTACAAATGCCATTTATTCTGTTCATGTATACAAAAGTTAATGATAACAAACTTATAGCTAACTTTCGTATGCAATACATCGTGAACTATTCCCTCCGATTCTTTGCAATTGTCTCATCTTTTAAAACTTACGGGGATTAAGGACCACTTCGTGTTATTTTAAATAAATGGGACAATTCGCAAGAATCAGAAGAAGTACAATTTCATTACTCCATAATAAGCATTCTATAGACTACTATTTAGTGACATAAAATTGTACAAATAATTTTTGAAGAGTGGCATGTGAACCGATAGCAAATGAATCGCTAAATTCAAACTACCATCATCGGAAGCCCGAGACAAAAACGAAAGTCCCTCCATCAGAATTTCACAATGACCAACAATCTTAGGTCCACCCCATCCGAAATCCGCTTCGTAAAACGGTAAATTAGCCCATAAATTAATCATAAGATTCGGGTACGTAATCTTATGGGCACCAAATAACGGGTCTACTAACCCGGGTTTTAATTCTAAATAATCAATTGCTGATCTTAAGTATTTATTGTCCATTTTTTGTATTGTCTCTTGAATTTTACTAGCAGCGTACCAAAGTGGTTTGTTTATGATATCACCTGCTTTGGCAACACATACTGAGATAAATAATGCACTGCCTACGTATTCTTTTGGTATAGACGGATCCTTTAATCTTGAACGTCCATCGACCGGTATGTAGAGCTTGACCTCTTCATCGTAAGCTATGGAACGTGCTTTGCACACGCACCGCCATATGTGGCCGGCTACCACCGCGTAAGTTGTTATATGGTTCCCGTTGTTAGTGTTTGCTTGTGATAATATTGATTGTTTCAAGGCTTGTAATTGTTGCTTTGAGAGTTTGAAAAGTGATTGTGTTGTATCATATTGATCACCTAATAGAGTTGGTTAGTTAGGATTCAATACATTTAAGCATTAACATAATAACGAATATGCCGTGTCGCTGTATCATTGTCCACGTACTAAAAGGTTTTTATATACTATATAGTTAGTCATAACTAAGAATTTTACTCTAAGAATTATTCTTTATATTTTCAACTTTACATAAATGTGATGAGTTTATATTCCAAGAGTGTTTTCTCGGGGAAAAAAGATTATATATCTGAGCTACTACCTCATACTAGTATGAATTTGAGTTTTTGTGCATTTTTTTTCGAGCTTTTTAAAGTTTATAAATTACATTTTAAATCTTATACTCCGTATATGACGTTTTTTGAGTTTTGGTAACTTTTTGAGCTTAACGTTCAAATTAACGAACTCAAAATTTTTATAGCAAAACTCATAAAAGTTTTAATACAAAATTCAAAAACTTTATTATTATAATGCTCGAAAACTACATTATCTGTGGTAGTACATCATATTTATAATCCATTTACTGGTTTTCTCGTATGTCATATGCCCCAATCATTTGTTCGTTTTTTATTAAAATATTACTCAAAAAAAATAAAAAGAGACAAAGAAATTATTTGGACATGAGAGTATTATTTAAGCACAACTTCTAAATAAAAAGAATAAATAATTGTTATGCATCTTGTTTGAACAAAGGGGTTGAAAAATAAGCAAATTTAATCTTACTTTAAGAAAGCAACAACCATGTTGCTGAGGTGTCAAACACCCCTTAATTTAAGGAAAAGTATAGAAGAGCATTTTATTTCTCTTAATAACATATGATATTTTTGATTTAACAAGACAAAACTAAAAAAAGTTTGATAAATGGTAGTATTAATTATATTTATCAACAAATTTGATATTTATTATTCATAAAAAAAAAATATTAAATCTGGAGAATTTTTAAAAAGTATTTTCAAATCTACAAACCCTTAAAACAAAGAGTCTAAACACTGGATCTAGCAAAAAAAAATAAACTTCTGAAAAAAAAATTCTAAAAAGCAGGAAAAAACCAACTGACAGGATTGTTTGATAATAAAAATATACCCATAAAAAAATTAAATATAAAAAATGTTTCTAAAAAACATAGCAAAAATACTAAAATTGATATTGGATATGAAAAAAGTATTTAACCTTTTTACGATCATGGAATGAAAACTCAAAAAAATAATTATAAGAGATCCTGCTAATTATATGGGGTAAATCATTTAATAGTGAAGAGGAGGCTGATGATGACGAGATGAAGGGAGGAATGGAGGATTAATAGGTAATGTATTAAGGCTAACAATTTTTTTAAAATAGACTTTGTGAAGGTGAGGTAAGTTAGTGAGAGACTGAGAGTAGTAAAAAAGGTTTAAACGATTTTCGTATCAAGACACATTTGAAGATTTGGGACGTTAACTTTGGCCCAAACATTATTGATTACTACTTCGTATTAACTAGCTTATTGTTTAGGTTGCTAATTTGTTATTGTGTACCTATGATTAGATAGTTATCGACTTATCGTTGTGTAGGTAAAATAATACTC
>JAIUZE010001923.1:0-35864 GCA_022085475.1 Heliosperma pusillum | reverse complement strand
TATGAGATGACCCATTTTATTTACATGTAATTATAAAATGTGACTTAAAATGTTAAGTCTAATTTATTTGTTATGAAATTGCATTTAAATTAGTTAAATGTACATTTATAAGCAAAGATTACATGTTACATGTCACATGTCATATATGTGACAAATGACAAATTACAAAGTTAAAATGGAGTCCATTTTATGCTCAAGGGGCCGGTTCAAATAGGTGATTTTAGGGTGTTAATTAGTTGTTGTTTTTAATGCCTAAAACACAATCATTTCACCTAAAACACCTAAGACCTACTCTAGTGTTATGGGTAAGACAAATAGGAAGGCATGCTTGCCTCTTTCCCATGCCATTGCTGGCACCCTCCCCCCTCTACATAATGAGAATTAGTATTTTGTAGTGTATTAGAGGTTGTCTTGGGTGCAACTAATTGGAGTGTTCTTAATCTAAGAACTTGGAAATCATCCTTATATTTTGAGCTCAAGAAAAAGTAGGAAGGTGTCTTATTTTGTGCCCAAAATCCGTTCAAACCAATGTAAGGAACAATTTATTATTTCTTATTTGTATTTTAGTTATGCATGCATAAGATCTAATTAGTTTATTGAGTAAACTAAATGTTATATGATGTTAGAAGTGTCTAATATCGAGTTTAAGAAACTTACACGTCATACGACAGTAACGTCAAATTCAATTAAGTCAATCGTTACTGATTTATGTTGACCAGTTGACTATAATTTACATCATCCCTTTGTATTCTTATTATTAAGATCTAATTATGTGATCGCACTATTGTTGAGGACACTCACTCCAACATTTTCTTCTCTTGTTTTCTCGTGTTTCTAACAAAAAAACGACGTCGTCTTCCTCCTCATCTCGGCTCGCCTCTTCCTTGGCCTCTTCCCTATAAAATGAAACAGGAATTTGTAATAGTTGAGTGCATGGAATAACGGGTAAAATGGAAGTAAATCGACGCTAAAACCGTGTCAAATAAGGTCAAAAAGCATTGGAGTAAAGAGGGAAAGTGGTCTAAATTAATCGTATATCAGATGAGAAGACATACAATATGTACAAGGCAAACCTTCCCAATCCAGCACAAACTAAGGGGAGCCGTCCCTAGGACTCGGGATCGTCAGACTCATCGGAAAGAAATATGTTCCCTCTCAAGTACTCAGCTGTGTGTGTAGCCATCTCTTCAATGATGTTCCACGCTTTATCATCATCTATGTTTTTCCAGAACCTCTCATTTGCAGCGGCATCAAGAACTACCATATGGTCATCATATAGCCCGTTGTAGAACTAGTTGCAAAGAAACCATGGTTCAAAACCATAGTGAGGAACTGAACAAAGCAGTCTCTTAAAATGGACCCATGCTTCATTGATATCCACAGTAGGTAGTTGTTTAAAACTGGTAATCTGGCTTCACAAGGCATTAGTCCGCTATGGAGGATAATACCATTTGTTAAAAGCAAGGGCAGGGGACTTCTAATCTGTCACCCTTGATGCTTCTTTGTCAAGGTCACGATACCATTCCCTAGCATTATCTCTTAGAGAGAAAGGGAACAGTACTTTCTTCACTTTCTCTTGCGTTACCCCAGCGGTCAATAGAATGGAGCAACAATCATCGGTGAAGGTTTTCACGTGCTCACCGGGATCTTCAGATGCACCACCCCCAAATGTATTCCGCTCTACTAAGTTAATATAGGATGGGAGTTGAAGTTACCAAATTCTGAGGAGTCGGTGCGGATCTCGAAATTACCGTTAGTAGAAGTAGGGAATTGGAATCCCTTAGGAATGGACTTGAGAGTCGGCTAAAAATGGCTTAATAGTTTAGGCATGGTGATTGATGTATAAGAAAATATGTTATCTTGTTCAAAGGATTGTGTTACTGAAATAAACTGCTCGTACACAGCGTCAAGCGTACTCAAGTCTTCTGCTTCACGAATTTCTTTTCAAAAGTTTTGTCTAGCACGGAAAGTCTTTTTCGGTTTGGAATCAAACGGTATGAGCTCGGACCTGTAAGACCTGGGCATAAAAAAACTAAAAAGAAGAAATATGAGAACGGTCTCAAGGAACGGAGTTCCCTGAGACAAAAGACAGACTAGAAATAAGCAAATAAAATGACATCGTCTCCCCGACAATGACGCCAAAATTTGATCGGTTATGGCACACCTCTAAAAACTAACCCTACAATCTCTAACTAATGTAGTCAGATAAAGTCCGAATCGAATCCACAAGGAGACAAATCGTATTTTAAAATGCTAATGAAAAAGTATGTCTGGTAACAATTGGGTTTGTTTGATTTTTAAATAAACTAAAACTACGAGTAAAGGAGTAGTAACGTAAATGAGAAACTATAGAGAGAAGAAACTAAGGTCGTCATTCATTATCGATATTTACGGCACGTACGGGTCATAAACTAATCACGTAAACCAATCTAGAGGGTGATGATAAGGTCTTATCAGATCGTCAATCGCCCTAGAATACACCTGACGGGCTCTCGCTGTGTATTAGATTAGTCTATCGTTTGCTATTAGTCAATTCTGTCCCAGGCTTTCGATCTTAAGTTAGGAATTATTAAATCATATAATCAATTCAGGGCTTAAACTAATTATCCGCGATTAATGATTGCAATTAACGATTTAGACAAGTAATGTCGATTGATTTATGATGAGTCATAATTATATACATGTTTATGCCTCCCCTTAGTTATTTTTGTGACGTTTTTGTGCTTAATTATATGATTGGATGCTCTTATATGTTAGAATGTCGATACTCCCGCTTTTGTGTGCTATTGTATAGATTCGTTGCGATTCGAATGCATTGGATCTCTTGTAAATCAAAATGGACTACGCATTTGGAGAATTTATGCTTGACATGGAGACCAAGAAAGAAACAAGAAGGCATGTCAAAGAAATATGTTGGAAAAACCAAACAAATGTGAAATGAGAAAAAAGAATGGGTGCTTTCACAAATGTCGACTTCAAACTTGAATATCTTGAGTTCTACAAATTCTATCAGGGTGATTGACATGGCAAAATAAATATCTTCCTCTTTTATTTCTAATGATAGGTCACACATCGAATTCCGATGAGTAACGAATAAATGACAGATGTTTGAAACTCATTGTGCGGAGTTACGAACCCGACTCGATCGAGCAGACTTACTCTTGCTCAATCGAGCAACCCAGTATTTGACGAGTTGCGTGTTTCCTAGAGCAGGTTTAGTTAATTAATTGCTTTAGTATAAATACAAATCTCATCTTTTATATTTAGTTTATGCTTTTTATTACTTTAGAACTCTTAGAAAACTTCATATTTAGTTAGATGGTAATTGGCCGGGTTTATTTTATCAAGAACATCGCTTCTTTAATTCATCCTTGTAATCGGTAATTGTTATTCTTTTATTATTAAGTTAATTCCTCAGTTATTAATTCTTTGGGATATTCTACATGGTACCCCTCAACTTTTTGACTTTCTACGTGGTACCCCTACACTTTTGGAAACATACATGGTACCCCTAAGTTTTCTAATTTCCATTAAGCGTAACCCCAATTATTTTTTCCGTCAGTTAGTATTTGTTTTGGACGTTATGTGCTGAGTAGGACGCCTACGTGGATGATGACTGGCTGTGACTATGACTATTACTTGGCACTATAAAACCCTCACTCTCTTAAGTTGTTTAACATACCTCTCCTCTGATTCTACCCTTTCATATCCAGACCTTCATCTTTATCTTTCTCAGTTTCTTTTCTCATCTTCCTCTTCGCATGAACTACCTCTCATTCTACCCTATGTTTCTTGATAACTAATTAAGTGTAATTATTGTCTTGATCTTCATCTATTTGGCGATTGAAGTATATATGATCATTTTCCCTCAATAATATCTCCATTAACACTTGTACAATATTCATCTTCATCTTCACTAGCACATTTTTTTTTGAAATCTTTTGTGATGGTAACATACTCTTTCGATAACCACATAACAAAATGATTACAATCTAGTGATTCAGGGGTTGTTAACGAAACCTGATATCATAATTATAGCGTTCCGACCACATCGATTGAAACATTGGTTCCTAAAATCAAGACCATCTATTGGTAAGTTTTTCCAAAAAGATGAAGAATCAATATGAGATAAATTAAGAAACAAAAAAAGCTGAAATAATTATCATAGAAATTTAAGAAGGAAGTAGAAAGAAGAAAGATGGAAGATGATGAAAAAAGAAGACATTAAATAATGTTTATTGGGAGGGGAATGGGGGAGAAAATGGCAGGAAACTATAGCTACTAACACAAAAGTCAGTCATCATCCAACTAGGCGTCTTACTCATCACTTAACGTCTAAAAACAATAGTAATTGACGGAAAAAATAATTAGGGTTACGCTTAATTAAAATTAGAAAACTTAGGGGTACCATGTATGTTTCCAAAAGTGTAGGGGTACCACGTAGAAAGTCGAAAAGTTGAGGGATACCATGTAGAATATCCCTAATTCTTTTGTTAGTCTTCTTTCATATGTCTTTAATTATGTTTTCCCTTAATACTATTGTTGTTATTTTAGATATCATGAGAAGCTAATCCTTTAATCTAGGGTTAAAGAGGATCTAGGATGTTAGAAGGGGGATTACTTGGTTAATTGTTAGATAAATCATAAAATTGTCTTTTGATTGTTGTTTTAATTCTAGTAGATTGATTTTGGCAGAATTAATTAACTAATATCGCATATTAGGATGTTCACCGACCGGACTAAGACTAATATAGGCTACGCAATCGAATCGAATAAGTTTAATGATACCGGCCACATGTTAGACTTAGATCTGAAGGGCATAGTTGAGTCGACCGATCTTATGACCTTAGGCAACTAAATTGACCTTTTAACTGATTAAATTCTTTCCCCGGATAACATTCTAGTGAACCCGATCCCCAGACCTTCTAATCTTATTGAGTTCTTCTTTACTTTATTGCAATTAGTTATAGTTTTCCGAACCAAACTTCAAGAAATTTTTACCTTGAAAACGGACTTAGTTATTAGTGAATAGACTTTTACCGCCTACATGTGAATTCGATACCCTACATACCGCTGACTATTATTTAGTATTAAGTTAGGATTACTTTGATTAAGGTGATACGACTTTAGCCTTATCAATTTACTAACCGCATTCAATTGTCCCGAATTAATCCATAAATCCCATAAACCCTAGTGAATAAATTAGCTACACATAATTTGATTAATAACAACAACAACAATAATAAAGGAAATTAATTCATAATCAAATATGAACTACTAAACATAAACGTAAAGTAACAAAGAAGGGAATTAAATACAATAGAGATGATGAAGAACAAGAGTTTCAATAGATTACCGAGTAGAATAATCACAAGATTCGAATCAATCTAAGTAGAATAATAAAATCCTTAGAAGAGTAATTGAAAGTCCATAGACCTTAATTAGACTCCTCTAATTAGTTACTAAATTACTTGTTAATATAGTATTTAATGAACTATGTAACATGCATGCAAATATAAAGACATTATACAAAAGAAGAAATTTCCTCACATTGAAAAGGAAATTAAATGGGCACAATAAGAACTCCTTCTTATTGATCTTGAGCTATAAACAAGGATGATCCAAGAACAATCTCCAAATTACAAGACCTCCTTCAAGTTGCACCAACATGATACCAAATAATCTAATCTTATTATTAACTAGATAATAAGATAGATAAAATACTACCAATATTAGTATATAATACTATACTAGTAATACTTATTAAATATTAGTATAATGAGAGTTTTAGTGAGAGGATGAGTTTTAGAGAGAAGTGTGAATTAAGCACAAAATGAAGTAGTGAAAAAATGAACAACCATTATTCATTTTATAGGCACAATGGCCGGACCTCCTAGTCCATATGGCCTCTTATTTTTGTTATTTTATTCACATGCAATGTAGTAGAGTATGGTACTGTATGTAATGATTTTGGAATGCATGATATGTCATTATCATAAGGTTGCTTGTTTGCATAAACAAGAACAATTATCATCACTAATACTACTACCATTACCGGCCACTTTAGGCTCATTTTGGTCCATTTTGATTTTTGATATTTGTCCCACAAATACTTATTAATCATACGTTTAATTATCTAATATAATTAAGTGTTAATTTGATCATATCACAATAATATGACACAAATTAATAAACAATATGTACTTAATATTTAAGTGATAATTTATCATTATATCAATATATAATGGGTCCTACAATGCTCAGTTAGTTTATTTTACAACTCCTTGTAAATTTAATTAACTAATTACCTCTATCTCAAAACCTCAACTAATTTAGTAATTTAACGATTAATTATTAAGTTAGATCTTATTTAGTCATATTAAAATAAGATATAAATTTATTAGTCAGTTATCGCATAATTGAAAAATAAGCTTAATCGAATTTGAGTTCTTAACTCAATTTCTAACAACTAACTCTCGTACATATCAAATATATGTAATGGACTAATCAACTGTATCATATACAAATAATTAGTTACTATTTGGATTTCATCCTATAGGTGTGACCGAAAGGGATCAGTTGATCACCGCCGTCATACGACAATAACGTCAAACTCTAGTCAGCCAATCGTTATTGATTTATGTTAATCAACTGACTAATCGTGCATATATAGTCAATAAATATCTCAATTATATTCCTTAATGAGAGTAATTATGTGGCGCACTATTGTGGAGGATACCTACTCCAACAATCTCCCACTTGTCTGACACAAGTGTGCGTCACCAATTCTCTTGTCTCTTTATCACATCTCCCACTCAACGCAATGTGTCTTTCAGGTCGCACTTGCGATTGATTATATCTAGAGTGGTTTTCTCGATAGGGAGAGTAACTGTCTGACCGGAAAATCTACCATAGATCTCTTTCCGAGCGTGGCCACGCATTTACAGCAACTACTCCTCGAGTGGCCTAAAGATGTTTGTACCCAACGTGGGTGGACAATTTCCGTTGACTCATCTACTCTGTATGATGCAGATCACCATGACCTAGAAGATGTCCATCGGCCTCCTTTTACGGCACGACCTAGAACATCAACCAAAACCAATCGAAAAATGCACCGACTCATATAGACGGTCGCCAGTCAAAAGAATCGACTCATAGGAATAAGATAGAAGACCCTGCCACGACCAGGCATCAATTAGTTGATTTAAGGGTCTCTACAAAGGTCACTGTTCGACAGAGTGTCATACAGTCTGTTTATGTAATCGACCAGTCATCTCCATGACCCCATGGTGCTGAACCAACCATCGATCGACTTACAATCAAGTCACTTTGAGATGTCACCTCTTTGAGTGACTAGGGACAAAATACTAAGTTCGTTCTATTCACTTGAATAGGGTCCAACATTGTCTTACAATCTATTCGGATAAACAAAGTATTAAATTTAGTCAAACTAAATAAGAGAGTTTATAATAAAACTCAAACAATGAATGCAATTATCATATATGAAATAATTAATACAACATTCAATTATTACATATTACATAATCTAAAGTAATTCTGGTACACGTCTCAATCCCATTGTGACGACATGACCATCATGCTTAGCCTTTGATAAAGGCTTGGTTAAAGGATTAACAATGTTGTCATCCGTCCCAACCTTACAAATGTTAATTTCCTTTCTGCCCACGTAATCTCTAATTACATGATATTTCCTAAGTACATGTCTAGACTTATTACTAGACTTGGGCTCTTTTGCTTGAAAAATAGCCCCACTGTTATCACAATAAATCGTGATAGGATCTTTGGCAGTAGGGACTACTGCTAGTCCTTCAAAAAAATTGTCGAATCCACACAGCTTCCTTTGCAGCTTCAGACGCTGCAAGGTACTCTGCTTCTGTTGTAGAATCCGTTGTAACGCTTTTCTTGAAACTCTTCCAGCAAACAGCTCCTACATTCATTATATAAACATAGCCGGATTGGGATTTCATATCATCCCTATCTGTTTGGAAACTAGCATCTGTGTAACCTTTTACACGTAACTCAGTCTCGCCTCCAAACACTAAGAACGAATCCTTGGTCCTTCTCAAGTACTTAAGGATGTTCTTTACGGCTATCCAGTGACTCTCACCTGGATTTGCTTGGTAACGACTTGTCATGCTCAAAGCATATGCAACATCGGGACGAGTGCACATCATAGCATACATGATTGATCCAACAGCAGATGCGTAAGGGATCAATTTCATGCGTTCAATCTCCTCGGGTTTGGTAGGGCACTCTGACTTGCTCAAAGTGATCCCACTTCCCATAGGAAGAAAGCCTCTCTTAGAGTCTTTCATGTTGAACCGATCAAGAATTCTTATCAATATAAATTTCTTGACTTAATGCTAGTATCCTCTTAGATCTATCCCTATAGATCCGGATACCTAAGATGCGCTGGGCCTCTCCTAAGTCTTTCATTTGGAAATGTATTCCTAACCACTCCTTTACAGAAGTGAGCATTGGAATATCATTCCCAATGAGTAGTATGTCATCTACATACAAGACTAGAAAAGTTACTTTACTCCCACTAAACTTCATGTATAAACATGGTTCCTCGACACTTTGAGTGAAACCATTTTGTTTAATTACATGATCGAAACGATGATTCCAACTCCTGGATGCTTGTTTAAGACCATAGATGGATCTCTTAAGTTTGCATACCTTCTTAGGGTTTGATGGATCCACAAAACCTTCAGGTTGTGTCATGTACACTTCCTCTTCTAGAATCCCATTCAAGAAGGCGGTTTTGACATCCATTTGCCAAATCTCATAATTATGAAATGCGGCAACCGCTAAGATAATCCTTATGGATCGAAGCATGGCGACTGGGGCGAAGGTTTCGTCATAGTGAAGACCATGAACTTGGGTGAAACCTTTAGCCACCAATCTAGCTTTGTAAACATCATTATGTTTATCTATGCCACTTTTGGTCTTATAGATCCACTTACACTGAAGAGGCTTACCTCCTTAGGTAAATCAACCAAGTCCCATACTTGATTGTCGTACGTAGAATCCATTTCGGATTGCATGGCTCCTAGCCATAGCTTTGAGTCGGGACTAGAAATGGCTGCTTTGTAGGTAGTAGGTTCGTTACTTTAAAAAAGTAATACATTATAGTCATCACCTTCCTCTATAATACCAAGGTATCAATCAGGTTGATGACTAATTTTGCTTGACCTCCTAGGTTCCAAAGGAATTATGACCGTGTCAGACGAAGAGGGAACGTTTTCCTCGTCGTCCTTTTCCGTTTGTGGCTCTTGGACTTCTTTCTCCTACTCTGTCTTTTAGAAATAAAATCATTTTATAAAAAGACTGCATCACGAGACACAAACACATTGTCCTCGTGTTTATTGTAGAAGTAATAAGCACGTGATTCCTTTGGATATCCCACAATCAGACATTTGTCAGATTTGAATGCGAGTTTATCTTCAGACTTATTCTTAACAAATGCCTCGCATCCCCAAATTCTCATAAACGACAAATAAGGGACTTTCCATGTCCATATCTCATATGGAGTCTTGTTTGCCGCTTAAGTCGGGCTTCGATTTAGTTAAAATATTGCAGATAAGATAGCAAAACCCCAAAAAATAATCAGGAAGCTCTGTTAGACTCATCATAGATCGAACCATATCTAATAAAGTTTGATTTCTCTTTTCGGACACACCATTTAATTGAAGTGTCCCAGGAGGAGTCCATTGTGATACTATACCACAATCTTTTAGGTGTGAATCAAATTCATTGTTCAAGTATTCACCACCACAATCGGATCATAGGGCTTTAATATTTTTATTCAATTGGTTTTCTACTTCATTTTGAAATTCTTTGAATTTTTCAAAAGCATCACTTTTGTGCTTCATCAAGTAGACATATCCATATCTACTCAATTCGTCGGTAAAAGTAATGAAGTAGTGATAACCACCTCTAGCTTGGATAGTCATTGGATCGCATACATCCGTATGTATAAGCCCTAACACTTCACTTGCTCGTGTCCCTTTTTCCGTAAAAAGAGCACGAGTCATCTTGCCTAGAAGACAAGATTCGCATACACCATAAGATTCGTAATCGAATGGTTTGAGTACTTTAGATGAAACAAGTCTCTTTATGCGTCGTTCGTTTATGTGCCCTAAACGACAATGCCAAAGGTATGATTGATTAGGTTCACCTGTTTTGAGCTTCTTGTTTTCTACATGATAGACCTCTTTTGCAATATCTAGAACATAAATACCTCCAATAGAAATGGCCTCGCCATAAACCATTTCATTAAAAGCAAAAGTACAACAGTTGTTCTTAATACAAAATGAAAACCTTCCATGTCTAACACGGAAATGGAGATAATGTTCTTGGTAAGAGTTGGTACATAATAGCAATTATTTAAATACAACTCTAAACCATTAGGCAAAAGAAGAACGTAGGTGCCCACGGAAACTGCGGCTACCTTAGCTCCATTTCCCATGCGCAGGTCCACGTCACCCTTGGCTAGTGCTTGCGCGTCCTTCAGCCCCTGTACATGATTACAAAGGTGAGAACCACAACCGGTATCAAATACCCAAGAAGATGTACTAGCAAAGTTAATATCTATCATATAGAGTGATGAAAGAATTTTATCTGACGTTGTCACACAACCGTCCTTCTTGTCTTTCAAGTATTTGGGGCAATTGCGTTTCCAATGCCCTTTGCCATTACAATAATAGCAATCCGAGTCCGCGTGTTTGTTGACTTTGGGCTTGGGCTTAAAAAAGACCTTGCCCTTTCCCTTGCCGATTTTCTTGAAAATAGTCTTACCCTTTCCTTTGTCCTTCTTCACCCCAAGGCTCATGTTCTTCAATTTCATTGAAAGAACGTCCTTGGGTTCACTCCTACTAGCCTCCATGTCCCTCTCCGCTTGGGTGAGGAGTGCATGGAGTTCATGAAACTCTTTTCCATGGCATTCATGTTATAGTTCACCCTAAATTGGGTAAACTTTGGTGTGAGTGAATGAAGGATTCTACCCACCACTAACTCCTTTGGTATTTTGCACCCTAGACGCTCTAAGGTGTCAGCGTGCTCAACCATTTTGAGCATGTGTGGGCCAACTTTTTGGCTCTTTTGAAGCTTAGTGACAAAGAATTTCGTAGCCGCCTCATATTGGAGAATTTGAGGGGCTTGCGAAAACATCGACGTTATCCTCGTGAATATCGCATATGCATCGAGAGATATCAATTGGAATTTGAGTTTGGGTGAGATTGACCAAATCAAGACATTCTTGACGTCATTGGCAACCTTCAAATAAAGGTCATATTCGGCCCAAACTACCGCGGACGATCTTGGCCCGGGTTCGGTGAGGGGCTCTTCGACCAAGAAGCGAAGCACGTTATCGGATATCGCGGCGCTCTTGATCGTTGATTCCCATTCAACGAAGTTACTACTGTCATCTTTTAGAACACACTTGTCCATGACGGATCTCAACCATGAGTCCTTACCCAAGGTTGCGATGTTGGATGAAGTTGACATTGTGCGAATATGGTTACTACAACAAAAAGAAATATATAAACATTCATTGTTAATTTACTTGAAAAACATTTTAACAAGTTTAGCATTTATATAATGACCCCTCACTAAATTATATAAATGATTACAAGACCCATCTTTAAATAAAAATAGTCATCGTATGCTACCTTTATCTAAAAATGGTAAGTCATTACTTGACTAATTATACCCTTAGAACGCTTGGTTGACGGATTTCAACTAAATCAATCTCCTAGTCCCAAGATAACGCTTATCGCGTTGAGTCCAATCCAATTTTAGCTTGTGATCGTATCACCCTACTTACCCGAGGTAAAAAAGGACCCACGAGCGTGGTACCCCTAATAAACACGGGATTCATAGGTGTTACTAATTGGTAAGGCTAATCTCAATTTTAAATATGTGAGAGATCTTGTCAATTTAGTTATTAATTCCCTATAAGTGAACTAAGTCGGTGAATTGTGAATAACGTTGAATTGACAACAACGGAAAAATAAAATGCATGTCTAACGATTTTGGAATGAGCGGAAATAAAGCAAGCAACAAAGAAACGAAAAAATCCTAGTATGGCCACCTACCTAATAAAATTAACTAGATAATTACAAATTCGGAAACCGACTCCTTGGTCCCTTGCCTCTTCACTTGGAACGCCTTCCAAAAATGGCACCGTCTTGAGGGAGTCACCGGTCTTCATAAAAATAATTACAAATATACAAATATACAAAATTCCTATTATACATTTATTCTATAAAATGAAACTATTAATTATTACAAACCGGCGATACGAGATCGCAATAAAAATTACAACCAAACCGTTATTCCCTTACATTACGGGTAATAGCGATTAAAAATAACTAGGACATAATAGGTACAAAATTTGCATAAATTATTAAATAAATGACATTCATTCATTCAACCATAAATAAAATAAATTGATTCAAAATTCATGCCAAAATCGCCCTAAACACATTCAATGCTCATTGTAGATCGATTTTACGGGATTTATTGATTTTTAACCATTAAAAATCAATATCAACATTTAAATCTCATTTAAATTCAAACTAATTAACTAAACTGTTTTAGAACTCAAAATTAGTCCCTACTAATTTTTTTGGTCATTAATTAGATCGATTTAATTTCATTTGCTAAATATAACGGATTAATCATAACGTTTATGAAATAAACCCAAAATAAAATATAAACATCATAACAATTTGAAACCAAAAATTTTGTACATTCTGTAACATTTCCCGGAACTCCAAAAATAAAAAACATTTGCCCAAAAAAATTTAAATTAGTTTTATGAACAAATAACTTTGTATTTAATGGTTTTATCAAATAAAAATCATTAAATATAGTAAAACAGTGAAAAAAATTATGTAATTTCACCAAGATGATCAACATCAGAATGTAAAATGTACCAAAACTTTTCATGACCAGAAAAGGACGTTTAGATTTTATGAACACTATAATCTCATATTATTGACTTTTATCTTATAAAAATCAATAAACATGCAATACTTAATTAAAAGTCGCGATATTTTATATAAAGTATGTAAGACATGCATGTGAGATCATATTAAAATTTCATGGCGAGAATCAACATGCAACTATTTTTCGTTAACTTTTAACATCAAATATGCATATTAACTCGGTTTAAAAGCCAAAAATCAAAATAAATAGCAAATTAATCCCTAAAATTACGAAACTTGACCACAACCATTTTGAAGTCACTAGGTATACATGCACCAAAAAAATTCTTCCAAATCATATTTTAACTCAAATTTCTGATTTATTAGTTATCTTATAACTTTAATAAAAATTGTCCAAAATGAACATGCATGCTACATGCTTGCTCTGATACCACATGAAAGTCCATAGACCTTAATTAGACTCCTCTAATTAGTTACTAAATTACTTGTTAATAAAGTATTTAATGATCTATGTAACATGCATGCAAATATAAAGACATTATATAAAAGAAGAAATTTCCTCACATTGAAAAGGAAATTAAATGGGCACAATAAGAAATCCTTCTTATTGATCTTGAGCTATAAACAATGATGATCCAAGAACAATCTCCAAACTAGAAGACCTCCTTCAAGTTGCACCAAGATGATACCAAATAATCTAATCTAATTATTAACTAGATAATAAGATAGATAAAATACTACCAATATTAGTATATATTACTACACTAGTAATACTTAGTAAATATTAGTATAACGAGAGTTTTAGTGAGAGGATGAGTTTTAGAGAGAAGTGTGAATTAAGCACAAAATGAAGTAGTGAAAAAATGAACAACCATTGTTCATTTTATAGGCACAATGGTCGGACATCCTAGTCCATATGCCCTCTTGTTTTTGTTATTTTTATTCACATGCAATGTAGTAGAGTATGGTAGTGTATGTAATGATTTTGGAATGCATGATATATCATTATCATAAGGTTGCTTGTTTGCATAAACAAAAACAATTATCATCACTAATACTACTACCATGACCGGCCACTTTAGGCTCATTTTGGTCCATTTTGATTTATGATATTTGTCCCACAAATGCTTATTAATCATATGTTTAATTATCTAATATAATTAAGTGTTAATTTGATCATATAACAATTATATGACACAAATTAATAAACAATATTTACTTAACATTTAAGTGATATTTGATCATTATATCAATATATAATGGGTCCTACAATGCTCAGTTAATTTATTTTACAACTCCTTGTAAATATAATTAACTAATTACCTCTATCTCAAAACCTCAACTAATTTAGTAATTTAACGATTAATTACTAAGTTAGATCTTATTTAGTCATATTAAAATAAGATATAAATTTATTAGTCAGTTATCGCATAATTGAAAAATAAGCTTAATCGAATTTGAGTTCTTAACTCAATTTCTAACAACTAACTCTCGTACATATCAAATATATGTAATGGACTAATCAACTGTATCATATACAAATAATTAGTTAATATTTGGATTTCATCCTATAGGTGTGACCGAAAGGGATCAGTTGATCACCGCCGTCATACGACAATAACGTCAAACTCTAGTCAGCCAACCGTTATTGATTTACGTTAATCAACTGACTAACCATGCATATATAGTCAATAAATATCCCAATTATATTCCTTAATGGGATTAATTATGTGGCGCACTATTTTGGAGGACACCTACACCAACAGTAATCACAGAAGAAGTTTTAGGGTTTAAGAGGAGTTTCTAATTAATTAAACGTCCCTAAGAATACTAAACTAGACCCTTTTATAGTAGGAGTTAAAATTACAACTTAAACAAATAATCCAGATGAAATTATAGACCACGTCAATCGACCCGGAGTTCAGATCGATGGACCCAAGTATTAGCAGGTCAAACGACCCCATTGTCAGGTCGATTGACCTTAGAAATGGTGCAGGTCGATCGGCCCAGTCTTCAGGTCGGTCGACCTCTCCTTATAAAAGGAGACTTCTCGTCGCTCTTCTATGTTCCGAGATGTAAAGATGATTCCCCAAGTTCCCGTCACTTCTAAGTATCCTTCCGAGCTCCCTATCAGTTGGAACTCGGTCAAGAAACTCTACATCTACAAGAATGTCGAGTAAGGTCCCAAAATACATGCTTTGAGTACTTTCTTGCATAAACCGACATGCGACACCCAAGTAACAAAAATAGGAAGAAATATATACAAAAGGACTCTAAAGAGCACAAAATTAAAGTTACATGCAATGTTGTAGATACCTCGAATCTATACCTTCGGCCAACCACCCAATGATGATTGAGCTGCATGTTTGTAACAGTGAAACGTTGTATAGCAGTACATAAGTTCGTCGTCAAGTGATAGCTCAAACAGTTGTGTCTACCCCTTGGTCGTCATGTACGCGCTGATACGGTCGTTTTGACAGTCATTAGAGTTTATTGGAGTCCGGGTCAAAATCGCTTCATTTTCTGATAACCGTTTTTCAAAACCGAGTTTGAACGCTCGAAAATATTCCAGATATTTTAATATTTCAAAACATATCCTTTTTGGTAAAATATATCTGTATTTTATTGAAGAGTATCTGAGATCTACCGCGATTCCTAAAAAGAAACGCGGAAATCTTTTGTTTATGGTAGGAGACAACTCAGAAAGTAACCCAGTAGGTGTTGCGCCTCTTCCAAAAGTCGCAATCCCTGCTGCGCCTCTTCCCCAGCTTTGTTTTCCTGTTTCCGGAATATTTTCTAGATTTCGTATTCCAAAACTCTTCGGATTTCTCCCTATATAAAGAGTGGTTCGTGCACAATTTCAAGGCACGCGAGTGTTCTGCCCATTCTATTCTCTCTTTACATTCTAGACCTTGCTCTAAACTTATTGACAGCTACGTGCATGATCAATCGACCACGTAAGCTCAGATCCTTATGGGTACCTGTCTCGTTTTGCATTGACCTACCAATTTGACCAACTCAACCTAATTAATCAACTTTAATTAATCGTTTTCCTCTTTCGAGGGCACTTTCATTACATCGAGTCGAGCTATCGCTAATAGACAACTTAGTTAACTCGTTTCGTCAAACATGTAAGTCTAAGGGTGTAATAATCCCGTCTTGTACTTTATTTTTTGTATTGTATAAATTATGTAAGATTCATGTCGGATTCATGTTAAAACCGTTTTTAAACCTTTTTTTTATTATTAGTCTTTCATAAATTACCTTTCAAAATTACTTCATATTTATTTATCTAGTTATTGACTTAGATCCCTAATAGTCGATATTAAGGATTTTTGTCGTCTCTCATACGAGATCGTGTCTTAGAAGGTGAGATTCGTTCATATCTAGTCCTTAGATCGGTCTTTGATATAGTTTAGTATAGTTAAAATCTATTAAAACACTTCAATCAACTTATAGATCAATAATAAACCGTAAACATACAAACGAACACTAAATAATCGCGATTCTGGCTTCACAGCCATAACCCAGCTCAAGAACAGACGCAGGAAAGGGTGCGCCCCTTCCAAAGGACGCACCACCTGCTGCGCCTGTTCTGGGTTGTATTCTGTCTCTGAACTTCCTGGTTCGCTCTGACATAGTTTAATTCGTTAAGTTAATCAACTATTAATCGTATTATCACTGTTAATCTGATTCGTTTAGTTTTCTTAATTATTTCCTCTTCTTCAAAACTCGTCTTTCAAACATATTTCCGACATAGATCCCTCGAATCCGTTGTAATCTTTATTCTTTTGTAATTTTAATTTACTTGTAATCATTGTATGATTTATTGCTTTTTCACTTGTCAATTGAATCTAAACCTTACTTTGACCTAATTGATTGCTAAAATACATGTCAAACGACTAGTCTTAACTCACATGCTAGGATCAAAACTTGGATGTTGCATAGCCTTCATATAACCGACAACACATCGATAACAGAAGAGTTTCTTTATTCATTAGTAGAGGCCGCTATCGAGGCCGACGGGATTAGGTGTTCGATCAAAAGAGCTTCCTAATACGTACCCTCACCCCTTAATCCAAATCTCTGTGAGCACCCGTGTTCATTGGCATCCACATGAGTCATTCTAGACATAAAATGCTAAGGATAACGAGTTCTGTAGTATTCATGTCATCGCTTTATGTCTTGACATGGCATAAAGTATTCGAACAATTCCAGCTTCCCACAAAAGTTGGTGGCGACTCCACATTCCACCTCCTCCTCGTCGAGGCACGTGATCGTCGGTCCCGTGTATCATAGTTTGGCGACTCCGTTGGGATAATACACTCACGTGTTACCCAGGGTGGAACTTGAATATGGTTAAGGAGCAGTATGTATGAGACAATCGTCGGTTTTCATTACTCAGCCCTTCTGGATCGTTTTATTCAGCCTTCTTAGGCCTAACCCAACCCTTTCGACCAATCGTCCTTTCCGGACGGTCCAAGTTCTTATTTGGATCTATGGATGGATAGCGATTCACGTCAACCATACCGCAATGTGTACTCATGTTAGCACCAAGGGCTTTCACTACTCGAGGAAATGGACTGGGAACCGACCTTACTCATGTTTGGCGCGGACCCCTCCACCGACCTTGGGTTTTATTTCTTGGTATGGCAGCCCACCTTTTAAGCCAAAACCATTTTAAATGCACTCGGTATGCCGTTATTCTGCCTCTTTAAATGTGTATAACTCTTACATGATCACCACTTTCTAGATAAACCATGACAAAATTTTCAAAATCAAAATCCTTTTTTAAAACTATAAATCTCTTTCTAAGGTGGCCTAAAGTAGCGCAAAATGAGTCGAAACTCTGTCCGAGTGTCTAGTCAAAATCATTTTTCCACTTCGAGTCAACACTCCTACAACCACACTACGGTTGTCTAGGGCAAACATTTCCAAATCAGTCATTTTCAAAACTCACTAAAACACAGTGGCACACTCCCACTTCACAAGTTGAGTCGTTCTCCACTTCGAGTCGTCACTCATTTCCAAACTAGTCATTTTCAAAACTCACTTAAACACAGTGGCACACTCCCACTTCACAAGTCAAGTCTTTCCGAGTAAGTGTGCTAGATTGGTTGATCGTGTTCTGATTCGTCGTCTGTCACTTGCCTCAGCTTCCAAGATGTCAGGAGCTAATCAAGCAAATACTCGTGCACCAAACCATAATGATAATGATCAAATCCTAGCTACGCTCATCCATCTTCAAGAAAGCCAAGACCAAGTTTATGCTCACCTCAATGCCATTGAGGGTCGAATTGTTGCCATTGAAACTAGGCTTCCTCCTCTAGACATTTCTAACGGTGTACATGATAACCTTCCACCATCCGTGGGACAATCTGAAGCCGATCCCAAGCCGGTTCTTACAGAAGCTGAAAAAAGACTTCAATATGTGGAGGAGCAACTAACGAGGATGACATTTACAGAGAAAACAGTCGCAAGTATGAAGCGTTAAATGCACAGCTACCAACCAACTTCAACATGACTGATATCCCAAAGTTCCAAGGGCATGAGAACCCTTTGAATCACGTTCAAGTCCATAAGCGCACTCTAGAGGTTCTTACCCAAAATGAGAAAGAAGGCTTCGCCGACTCCCTAAATAAGCAAAGGAAAACTAGCACACAACTTGGTGAACATCCATATGAAGCTACTCTTGTAGAGAAATTCGTGGACATCCTGAGGCCTGATAAATGAATATTTGCATGATTTTAACCCCAAATTTAGCTCGGTTTTGTATGTCATTTGTGCTTTGTTAAGCCATTTTATGAGCTAATATCGTCTTCTAGGCGAATTCCTATGTTCTAACCTGTTTTGTAGGGAAAGTGACGTTTCTACGCCCTTTTTCTATATTCCCGAGCATTTGCCTAGAACCCGACGATTTGAAGAAGCAAGCTTGACCAAGTCAAAGGCATTTCAAGAAGGTTCACTGATTCAAAAGAAAGAAGAAGCAAAGACGATTTCGCAGTTGTCAGAAGATCGATCAGTTAGGCGAAGAAATCATCATTTTACATCAAACCCTATCAACAAACCCGACTCAAAAGGTCAAGGGGGATAATGAAAGTCAAGTCATATGCAAGGGGAGATGAAACGAAAGTCAATGGACCAAGATCACTACATACCCGATCGGGTAAGTAGTGTACCCGATCGGGTATCCTTGCTGTTCCGAGCTTTTGCTTCAACTTCCTTTATTTTGTCCTATATGTTTAATGTATGACCCCTTCCCCACGAAACCTACTGCTATATAAGGATGCCTCAGCCACCACATCTCAAGAAACTTCTCTCTTTACATAAAAAAACCCTAGATTAGGAGGAGAGAAACCTAGCCTCTCTTCTCTTGTCTAGATCATTTTCTTCTTCCTTTTTGTCCTTAGTTTCTTAGTTTATTTCTGATTTCTCTACATCAAATCCTTAGCCTAGATCAATAAAAATTCCATCTTTGTAATCTACTTTATGTGGTTCAAGTATTGTAATTCGTGGATCGACTATTCTATGCAAGGAATTTCTATTACGGTTGTTTATATTTCATCATTGTCGTTGTTAATCGTCATCTAGGTATTCCTATTTTATCTTTAGTTTAAAGTCTTTATGTTTCTTATTTGATTGCTATTTCCTTTACATGTTATTTTAGATTCAATTTCAATATCGTTGTAATCATTTCATTTCCCTAGATCGTCAATTTAGCGCCGTTATTATCGCCAATTAAAGAGTCTTAAAATATTATCAAAACCAAATAAACATGTCTATCCTAGTTTTTATTATTAACATCATCTTAGATCTAAACATCACCATGAGTGAGTAGTCGTTTTTCTAGGGTGTAGGGTGGCCATGTAGGTTGATTAAAAGATGATAATCGGATAAAAGAAATTGTGCTTTTAAAACATTGTGTCTATGCATGTTTGGACTATAACGATAGTTAACGATTCCTGATCAAAATCATTGACTAAAATGGAATTCTTTTCCAAAGTAGAAATACGTGAATTGAATAGACAAAGCATGACATGGTAGATTAGACCTAGTAAATTGCCTAAAAGCCTGCTAGACCATCTGATCTATGATTGTAATGAACACATCATTCTTACGAACTCACAAAGAATTATTTGCATATTCTAAATCCAATTTCATCAATATGTTAATCTACATGTGTGAACCTACTTCCCTAGATTCTTTTTATCATTGTTTATTCATCACCTGCTTTATTGTTTTCGTTTTGATTTGCTTTTATTTTGTTTTTATTTATGCTTTTTATTAGTTTAGAAATCAAAACCCCAAAACCCAGATACTCATTAGATAAGACCCAATCGCAAGACATTTCACATTCTATAGGAAACACCATCTCCCTGAGGATCGACCCCTACTTCCCTAATTACATTAATTTGTTATTAGCCTAGTCTGGGTAAATATCTTTGACCAGGGCTTGCGACATGCCCGATCAAATTTTGGCGCCGTTGCCGGGGAGCACGGTTTAGTTTTCCTTTTTCTTGTGAATTTTATTGCAATTAGTTTTATCTAGTCTTTAGAAACCCAAATTCCTTCAGACCTCTCTTGATTTTTCATCTTAGCTTTTTAATCTTATGCCCAGATCTTCTAGACTAGGGACCTCTATCTCTTTAGACCCCGATCTAGAAAGGACTCAGCGTAGGAGACGAAAGCTATTCAACGAAATCTCAAAACCTTCTGATACTTCAAGTTTAGACCGTATTCGTGAGAATTACTCGGATATTTTATCTAATCTTGAAAGAGAAGAAGATCAATTCTCATCTCCATTCTCAAAAACCAATCAACCTTCAAACAACACTCCATCTTCATCTTCACAAAAGAAAATGGTTCGACTTTCAGACCATTACAAACCAACTGCAGATACACTTCCAAGGGGTATTGCTACACCCCAAATCACAACCCGAAACTTTGAAATCAAACCTGCCTTCATCAGTTTAATAGAAAGAAGTCAATTTGGTGGCAATGCCACAGAAGATCCCAACCTTCATATTCAAAACTTCTGTGACTATTGCTCCACAATTAGACAAACTGGAGTATCCCAAGAGCAGATTAGGGAAATGCTCTTTCCCTTCTCTTTAACAGGAAAGGCTAAACTTTGGATCAATAGCCTTGACCGAGTTGCCTTAGGAATAGCCGACTGGGAT
This sequence comes from Heliosperma pusillum, assembly GCA_022085475.1. Taxonomy (NCBI): domain Eukaryota; kingdom Viridiplantae; phylum Streptophyta; class Magnoliopsida; order Caryophyllales; family Caryophyllaceae; genus Heliosperma; species Heliosperma pusillum. The sequence continues at coordinate 14,710 of JAIUZE010001923.1, read as the reverse complement.
AGTCTAGCTCTTGCTTTCTATCAAAAGTACTTCCCACCAGAACGAACCGCACTCTTACGGAGTCAAATCACTGGATTCCGTCAGAGAGGCGATGAAAGCCTTTATGAGGCATGGGAAAGGTACAAAGAATTACAAAGAGAATGCCCTCATCATGGCCTTGATTCATGGTTCTTAGCTATCACCTTCTACAACGGTTGTTGTGGCGAATCGCGTCGTATCCTCGACTCCGCTAACAATGGTCGTTTCGATCAGATCGATGTAGAAATAGCTAGTGCAACTATCGAGTCAATGGCAATTCACGACTCTCAGTATAGCAACTCACGTGCTATGCCGCTCAAAACCAAGCAGGAAGATTCAAGCAAAGTAGCACTCCTAGAAGCCCAATTAGCCCTTCTGCAGCAACAAGTAGGAAGCTCTTCCCAATCCAAGCAACATGTTAACGTCACTAACCACGTAGTGGTATGTGAGACATGTGGGGTTGGAGGACACAGTTTTCAAGAATGTAGGAGTTCGCTAGAGCAAGTCAATGCCTACCAAGCATACAGGCAGGGCAATGCTTTCTCAAACTTCTATAATGAGAACACAAAGAACCATCCTCTTTTGTCCTACAAAAGCACCAACATTCAGAATCCCCACCATCAGATTCAACAACCATTCATACCACATCAACAGAAGCCCTATAATCCACCTGGTTTTCAAAACCAGAGACCTCCATTTCAACCTAACTTCAATCAACCTTACCAACACCAACACCAACCTCAACACCAACCACCCCAAAATCAAAGCCAACCCAATGACTCAAGCCTGAGCAAAATTGAATCCATGCTTCTCCAAGTTGTTCAAAAACAAGATTCAATGTTTGCTCAACTTCAAAAGAGTGATCAAGCTCAAAATGCTGCCATCAAGATGCTTGAAACTCAAATGGCCCAATTGGCTGCCTCTAATACCCAAAGGAAACAAGGCCAACTCCCACCTCATGGTGAGCAACCGAGGGACACCGCTAATGCTATCACCCTTAGGAGTGGTACCACTTATAAGGAACCTCAGCAACCCAAGGAAACAATAGTTGAGCCAACACCAGTAGAGAGCCAAAAAGATTCCCAACCATCCACCGCTAAGGAAGCGGAAAACAAAGAAAAGAAGGATGAACCCGTGAAGGAACCCATCAAAATCCAAGTTCCATTTTCCCAACGCTTGAGGAGAAATTATAAGGAAACCCAGTTTAGAAAATTCATGGAAGTGGTCAAAAACCTCCAGGTAACGGTTCCCTTCACTGAATTGATCACTCAAATCCCTTCTTACACAAAATTCATGAAGGATATCTTAACGAAGAAGAGGACTTTAGAGGATGTTGAAATCATAGCATTCACAGCTGAGTGCAGTGCTTTGTTGCAAAATAAGTCCCCTCCTAAGTTAAAGGATTCCGGTAGTTTCTCTATACCTTGCACTATAGGCACCTATACAATCGATAAAGCTCTATGCGATCTAGGTGCCAGTGTAAGCATCATGCCCTATTCCATATGTGAAAAGTTGAATACGGGAATTCTCAAATGCACCAGTATCACTCTGCAAATGGCAGACCGTTCTTTAAAACAACCTATGGGAGTTTTAGAAAATGTGCCTGTCAAGGTAGGAAAGTTTTTCATTCCCGTCGATTTCATCGTGCTAGATATGGCTGAAGATTCTCAAATCCCTATTATTTTAGGAAGGCCATTTTTACACACTGCCGGAGCAGTTATCGATGTTAAGAATGGAAAACTGACACTAGAAGTAGGTGATGATAAAGTCACCTATAACTTGGACAGTGCAATGAAAAGCCCCATGCTAGAGGAGTCTTGCTGTTTTATTGATATTTTCGACTCCATTGTTGATGAATCTCTGTATCCATCAATAATCGAGGATCCTTTAGAGGCAATCTTGTTGTTGGAGGATATCTCTAAGAATGACAATTTCGAGATCAGTGAGCTGGAAAAGGACCTGACCGGAGAAGAGATACCGTCAGAAGAAATTAAAGAGTTCATAAGCTTGATTGATACTCCTGCCAAGGCAGAAGTACAAAAACCTGAACTAAAACCTCTTCCCTCGAATCTAAAATATGCTTTTTTAGATGAATCTGAGTATTGCCCAGTCATAGTGAGTGCTCTCCTAGATGAAAATCAGTTAACCTCACTATTGACTGTCTTGAAAAAGCATAGAAAGGCAATAGGTTACAAACTCGAAGATTTAACAGGCATAAGCCCAGACTTCTGCATGCATAGAATCAATTTAGAAGAAGGCCAAAAACCTTGTGTTCAAGGTCAACGCCGTCTTAATCCCAACATGCAGGAAGTAGTTAAAACTGAAGTTATGAAATTGCTAGATGCTGGCATAATCTATGCAATCTCTGACTCTAAATGGGTTAGCCCTGTTCAAGTTGTTCCCAAGAAAGGAGGAACAACAGTAGTCAAAAATGAGAAGAATGAGCTCATCCCCACAAGGATTGTGACGGGATGGCGTATGTGTATTGACTACAGAAAGCTGAATCAATCAACTAGGAAAGATCACTATCCTCTACCCTTCATTGACCAAATGCTAGAGAGGTTAGCTTGTCACAAGTATTTCTGTTATCTAGATGGTTACTCAGGATTTTTCCAAATCCTTATCCACCTTGAGGACCAAGAGAAAACCACCTTCACCTGTCCCTATGGTACTTTCGCTTATCGCAGAATGCCATTTGGCTTGTGTAATGCACATGCCACTTTTCAGCGTTGCATGACCAGTATCTTCTCAGATTTTTTTGAATATATCATGGAAGTATTTATGGACGACTTTAGCGTTTATGGCATTTCCTTTGATCATTGTTTGACAAATCTATCCAGAGTTCTAAAACGATGTGAAGAAGTCGACCTTGTTCTCAACTGGGAAAAGTGTCACTTCATGGTGAACGAAGGTGTAGTTTTAGGTCACATCGTTTCAGAAAGAGGTATAGAAGTGGATCGAGCTAAGATCCAAGTTATTGAACAGCTGCCACCCCCTGCTAATGTAAAAGAAATCAGGAGTTTCCTTGGCCACGCCGGTTTCTAGCGACGATTTATAAAAGATATTTCAAAGATAGCCAAGCCCCTGACTGAGCTTCTTTTCAAGGATGCACCTTTCAATTTCACAAAGGAATGCCTTGAGGCATTCAAAAAAATCAAACGTGCTTTGATCACCGCACCTGTAATCCAGTCGCCTGATTGGAATCTGCCCTTTGAACTGATGTGTGATGCGAGTGATTATGCCGTAGGAGTTGTTTTAGGGCAAAGAAAGGAAAAGTTTCTTCATGCGATTTACTATGCTAGTAAAACCCTAGATTCTGCCCAAATCAACTATGCCACCACTGAGAAAGAACTTCTCGCCATTGTCTATGCCTTAGACAAATTTCGCTCGTACCTAATAGGATCAAAAGTTATTGTCTACACTGACCATGCTGCCTTGTAATATCTGCTTTCAAAGAAAGGGGCAAAACCTAGACTTATCCGATGGATCTTACTCCTTCAAGAGTTTGATTTAGAGATCCGGGATAAGAAAGGAGCAGAGAATGTAGTCGTTGACCACCTCTCAAGGATAAGAGTAACTGAAATAGGATTACCAACGCAAATTAATGATTCGTTCGCTGATGATTCATTAATGGCAATTGCGGACTCTTCTCCTTGGTATGCTGATATTGCCAACTTCCTTGTCAGTCGCCAGCTACCCTCCGACCTTTCTTATAACCAAAGAAAGAGATTATTTCATAATGCAAAATTCTTTGTTTAGGATGACCCCTATCTTTTCAAGCAGTGCTCAGATGGTCTGTATAGACGTTGTATCCCCCAGTGGGAAGTAAAAGGAGTTTTAGAAGGATGCCACTCATTTGCTTATGGTGGTCATCATGGTCCGTCCAAGACCGTAGCCAAAGTCTTACCATCCGGGTTTTTCTGGCCCTCGATGTTTAAAGATTCAAGAGACTTTGTTATCGCTTGTGATGCTTGTCAACGAATAGGTCAAATATCCAAAAGACATGAAATGTCTCAAAACGGCATATTAGAAGTCAAGATATTCGATGTCTGGGGTATTGACTATCAAGGACCATTTCCTTCTTCAAATGGAAATCGTTACACTTTAGTCGATGTCGACTCTGTTTCAAAGTGGGTAGAAGCAATTGCCACCCCTAACAATGATGCTAGAGATGTGATACGACTATTTAAAAAGATCATCTTTCCGCGTTTTGGTGTACCCAGAGCCGTGATAAGTGATCGAGGAACTCATTTCGGAGAAAAGCAGTTAGACACTCTGCTTGCCAAGTATGGTGTGTATCACAAACGAGGTTTAGCCTACCACCCCCAGACCAGCGGTCAAGTAGAAGTTTCGAACAGAGAGCTAAAAACAATTCTTCAAAAAGTAGTCTCGAAATCTAGAACCGATTGGAGTAATAAGCTCGATGACACCTTATGGGCTTATCGCACAGCTTTCAAAACCCCGATTGGAACATCCCCCTATCGGTTGGTTTACGGAAAGGCATGTCATCTCCCCGTTGAGTTAGAGTACAAAGCTCACTGGGCTATCAAAGAACTCAACTTAGACACTAAGCTTAGCGGTGATAGACGACTTTTGCAACTGAATGAGCTAGAAGAGTTTCGTTTGCAAGCTTACGAGAATTCTAGGATTTATAAAGAGAAAACGAAGCGTTGGCACGACAAGAGGATAATCAGAAAAGAATTCAATGTCGGTGACCAAGTACTTCTCTTCAACTCCCGTTTGAAAATTTTTCCGGGAAAACTTCGGTCAAGATGGTCTGGACCATTCACTGTCACATATGTAAGCAAATACGGTTATGTGGAAATAATGACTAGTAATGGAGAAAAATTCAAGGTCAATGGACACCGATTGAAACTCTACTACAGCATTTCCATTATCGGATGCTTAGATATTGTCTATATAGAGCGTCAATCCCCAACCAGATGATTTCATAGGAGTATTCGTCGAGCGGGACGTTAAACCACCGCTTCTCGGGAGGCAACCCGTGTTTCCTTTCTTTTTGCATTTTATTTTTGCTTTCCCTTTTTCGTTGTTTTGTTAGATTTACTTTGCAGATGAAAGAGTTTTTGAAGAATCTATGAAGATCTTCCTTGTCAAGTCCAAAAGACTAGCTTGGGGGAGTCCGCGCTGACTAGTAAGCTTCACTCTCCTTTCTTCTTTTTCCTTTTTTACCCTTCTTCCCATTGAGCATCTCGTTGCATATTTAGTCTTTGTGCTCACATTGAGGACAATGTGATGTTTAGCTTGGGGGAGGGATTGCATTTTCCCATTTTGCATTTTAGTTGTTTATATTTTTCAAATTTTTGAATAAGAGAAAAATTTAAAGTTTTGAACATAATTGAATGCTTTTCATGCTTTGCTTGCTTGTTTACTATGCTATCATGTTACATTTCCCAAACTTAGAGCTTTCAAAAGATAATGATTCAATATTCATTGAATTGTGCATACATGGGGAAGTCTTGTACACAGTAGGCATGGAATGAATCTATAGATGAGTACGCTTGATCTTGACATTTGGCAAGTTACATATATTGTAAGGTAGAACCTCCTTAGGCTGGTACATCTATACCCAGTCTCATTAAGGTGTGTGTAGTTCTCCTTGTGATGTGTGTCATGTCAAAACGCATAAGTATGGTTCTCATTTCATTCCTATAAGCATTGCATTCATGATTCACTAAGATTTGAAGCCTTTTTCACTTTGAATTACCCCTCAAAATTAGCCCCTTCATACAAATGTTTCACAAGATAACAGCTACATATAAAAACTGCTTACCTTGTTGAGTTAGCAGCTAGACTATGGTGTATGGTTGCTCTTTTGAGAAGATTTGTTCTTTTATGTCAAAGTGAATTTGGGAGAACCAAAATGTTCAAGAAGTGATGTTATGTTCAGAAAAAAAAAAAGAAAAAAAATGAAATTGAAAAATGAAAAAATTGAAAAAGAAAAAAATCGAAAAAAAAGAAAGAAAAAGAAATAAAAGAAGAAGTTGTGAGTATCTCCTCAAAATGTCAATTCAATGTTTAAAAGGAGTTCACTCTTGTGCTTCGTGTGTAATAAGCCAATCCGTTCCTTATGGCTTCGTTATTTATCTTTAGGGAATTAATCGAAAGTTTGGATTGAGTATTCATTTATCATTGGTAAGTTGCTAGCTCATTCTAACCTTCACATGACCATTACTGTTTATCCACCTTTCACCCATTTCCCAAAGCCTTCTTCATATTTTTTTCCGGCTTCTTTTCTATGTGCATTGTGATCTTTGACTTGTGTTTTGAATTGTTTACCATATTAGACTGCGGACACATTTTCATAAGTCGTAGATAGGTGAGTGTCTCAAAAACATTTACACATAAAGAAATCACCTTTTGCATACATGAGTGTTCGAGTGTGCCGTGAGAGTCCATTTGTCAAAAAGATCATTCAAGAGCCGAAAATTTTGTAGTGAAATTCTTTGTGCTGCACCGTTATGTAAATCTCAACCATGTGTATGTATCATTCTTACCCACGTTTTTTTTTGGGTTATGATTCATTATGTTTCCAAAGTTTTATGTTGAGATTTGTTTCTTGATGGTGTAGTAGCCAATGCTTGCAACCCTTGTCCTGGTATTGTTTGTTATGTTTGCTTGAGGACAAGTAAGGGTTTAGCTTGGGGGAGTTTGATAAGTGAATATTTGCATGATTTTAACCCCTAATTTAGCTCGGTTTTGTATGTCATTTGTGCTTTGTTAAGCCATTTTATGAGCTAATATCGTCTTCTAGGCGAATTCCTATGGTCTAACCTGTTTTGTAGGGAAAGTGACGTTTCTACGCCCTTTTTCTATATTCCCGAGCATTTCCCTAGAACCCGACGATTTGAAGAAGCAAGCTTGACCAAGTCAAAGGCATTTCAAGAAGGTTCACTGATTCAAAAGAAAGAAGAAGCAAAGACGATTTCGCAGTTGTTAGAAGATCGATCAGTTAGGCGAAGAAATCATCATTTGACATCAAACCCTATCAGCAAACTCGACTCAAAAGGTCATGGGGGATAATGAAAGTCAAGTCATATGCAAGGGGAGATGAAACGAAAGTCAATGGACCAAGATCACTACATACCCGATCGGGTAAGTAGTGTACCCGATCGGGTATCCTTGCTGTTCCGAGCTTTTGCTTCAACTTCCTTTATTTTGTCCTATATGTTTAATGTATGACCCCTTCCCCACGAAACCTACTGCTATATAAGGATGCCTCAGCCACCACATCTCAAGACACTTCTCTCTTTACATAAAAAAACCCTAGATTAGGAGGAGAGAAACCTAGCCTCTCTTCTCTTGTCTAGATCATTTTCTTCTTCCTTTTTGTCCTTAGTTTCTTAGTTTATTTCTGATTTCTCTACATCAAATCCTTAGCCTAGATCAATAAAAATCCCATCTTTGTAATCTACTTTATGTGGTTCAAGTATTGTAATTCGTGGATCGACTATTCTATGCAAGGAATTTCTATTACGGTTGTTTATATTTCATCATTGTCGTTGTTGATCGTCATCTAGGTATTCCTATTTTATCTTTAGTTTAAAGTCTTTATGTTTCTTATTTGATTGCTATTTCCTTTACATGTTATTTTAGATTCAATTTCAATATCGTTGTAATCATTTCATTTCCCTAGATCGTCAATTTAGCGCCGTTATTATCGCCAATTAAAGAGTCTTAAAATATTATCAAAACCAAATAAACATGTCTATCCTAGTTTTTATTATTAACATCATCTTAGATCTAAACATCACCATGAGTGAGTAGTCGTTTTTCTAGGGTGTAGGGTAGCCATGTAGGTTGATTAAAAGATGATAATTGGATAAAAGAAATTGTGCTTTTAAAACATTGTGTCTATGCATGTTTGGACTATAACGATAGTTAACGATTCCTGATCAAAATCATTGACTAAAATGGAATTCTTTTCCAAAGTAGAAATACGTGAATTGAATAGACAAAGCATGACATGGTAGATTAGACCTAGTAAATTGCCTAAAAGCCTGCTAGACCATCTGATCTATGATTGTAATGAACACATCATTCTTACGAACTCACAATGAATTATTTGCATATTCTAAATCCAATTTCATCAATATGTTAATCTACATGTGTGAACCTACTTCCCTAGATTCTTTTTATCATTGTTTATTCATCACCTGCTTTATTGTTTTCGTTTTGATTTGCTTTTATTTTGTTTTTATTTATGCTTTTTATTAGTTTAGAAATCAAAACCCAAAACCCATATACTCGTTAGATAGGACCCAATCGCAAGACATTTCACATTCTATAGGAAACACCATCTCCCTGAGGATCGACCCCTACTTCCCTAATTACATTAATTTGTTATTAGCCTAGTCTGGGTAATTATCTTTGACCAGAGCATGCGACATGCCCGATCAAGACCCATTTATGCAAACCATCTGAAGTACCAAAATATGAAATATTTCAAAGGCGTAACTATGCCAAGAACAAGAATCGAAGATGACATCCGAAAAGGACTCTTGTCCAACACCGTAGGTCGTGGGTATCAAAGCTCAACGAGTCATTCTTATGGCTCGGCTGACGAGACTGATGAAGTTAACCTTGTTGAAACACCTAGAAAGAATAACCCGCAAAGGGAATTCACCGACATTGGTGACACGTACTCTAAAAAAGGCTAACACAACCAGGCAAACTCCAACCTATAGGACCTACACCTGACCTAGAAAAGAAAGGTAGGTTCTGGGATATAGACGCTTACTGCGAATATCATAGAGGCAAAGGACATGACACAGAGAAATGCTACAAGTTGAAATATGTCCTTCAATATATGATTGATGATGGTCGTCTACTCATCCCTCCTGAAAGCAAGCCTAACAACACTAAGCATCCTCTTGGAATTCTAATGATCACAGATGAAGAATCCACCTAGAATTATTCACACCTCATCTCCCCAGTCGAAGATGAAATCCATATGTGAAGAAAAGATGTTCAAAAGAGAGCCATCAGACAACGAACTCGAGTCAGAGTCGGAGTCCGAGTCCGAGTCCGAGTTAGAGTCCAGCGAAGTTCCTAGAGAGTCTACTCCTGCTGTCACCTGCATCCATTTGTTTCTCCTAGCTTAGCATCTAATAGTAATAGTAGTCTGGGAATATCCCAAAAGCTGTTCCTCTACCGCCACTGACTACTGAATAGATGGCCTCTTTGTTTCAGTTATTTTCAGAATTTAATATGAAAAAATCTGATTCTGCTTACTCCTTGTGTTTTTCTGAATGTAATTCTGTTTATGATGACAATGAGGATAATCTTGACCCAGACTCAATAGACCTACCTCCCTATATAATCAAATAAATGATACAAGGGGGGAAGCATCACCAGTTATAGAAAACACTGAACCCATCAACGTAGGGACCGAACTAGAACCCCGAGAATTTAGGATAGGGACGACTCTAAACCAAACCGAAAAGGCCAATTTCGTCGACCTTCTACACGAGTTCAAAGACGTTTTCGCTTGGTCTTACAAAGACATGCCAGGGATCAACATGGATATCGCAGAGCACCAAATTCCAATTAGGCCAAGTTTCAAACCTGTAAAACAGAAGCTTCGCAGAATGAGAACTGAGTGGGCTCTCAAAATCAAAGAAGAAATTGATAAGCAATTCACAACCGGATTCATCAAAGTTTCCGAATATTCTGACTGGGTGGCTAACATAGTCCCCGTACCCAAAAAGGATGGGAGAATCTGAGTATGTGTTGATTTCTTAGACTTGAACAAAGCAAGTTTCAAAGACGACTTCCCTCTACCACATATTGACATATTAGTAGATAATACGGCAGATCACGCATTGCTATCCTACATGGATGGGTATGCCGGGTATAATCAGATTAAAATAGCCGAAGAAGACATGCATAAGACAGCCTTCGTCTGTGACAACCCTCGCGAATGCGGAAATAAAACATAACAAGCATGTGAATTATAAAGCGGAAAATACGGTGTTTTTAAAACTTTTTACATGCAAGAAGAAATACGAGGAATGTCAATAATTACAAACCAAATACAAAATACTACAAGAAACGAAGTCTCTCAAAATGTTATCAAAGTTAAAGTGATTAGCAAACTAGCTAAATAACGTCTAGAGGTGTTTCATCCAGGGACAACGCCCGCTAGCTCACACCTGAACCCAAAATACCACAAGCAAAAAGCCATCCAATCAAGCAACCTGTTCATCCATGAAAAACATGAACGCCACAGTCAGTGGGGAGTAACTCCGGGTTCTCCCAGCCATATCACATTAAACGTACATAAAAGGAAATACAAAAGTAGAAGCATGCATATATAGATATACATGTGAAAATACGATAAGGATAGATAGGCAATTCAATATATAATGATAAGAGCATATGAAGTACAAGTCCGAATCCATCATGTTATACAAAGACTAGGGGAAGACACTCTTAGGCAACCGAATACACTCACTAGGGCTTGCATCTCACCGTTAGCGGTATAAGTTTGATAAGATTGAGACTCGACAAACAAACCATGCCAAATGATGCAATGATCACAAATAAACCAATCATATAATCATCCAACCAAACGTACAATACGTTGACGACATCTCTCACGGTAAATGCAACGCACTAGCACCGTGTACATGGCAAGAATGATTAAAATCGCATACACGGGATGACATTTCCCTGAACGCATACACGATGACATTTCGTATATGTAGACTAATTTCCTCCTGGTAGAACGACGATATAAATACCCGGTCCTAGTCTAAACCTGACCAGACTCTCGGAATAAACGTGTTCCGATTCGACAAGCGATGACATTTCGCATCCAAGACTCGGTCAATCATAGAAGCCGAGTACCCCAAATTCAGTCGATAATTCACGAAAGAGGCGGAAAAGAGCACAAGCATCAAAACAAGCGGTACACTACATGCCAATGACACCACCTCGCAAGTATACAACATTTGACGGTCGGGTCGATCAACGCAAAGCGTTCGCCTCCCAACAACGTCGTCATATGCCCACTAACACATGCAATTAAGCATTAAGGATACATCCCCGTTCCAACATTCCAGCCTTACGAACGTGGAGGTAGCCAAAGGAATGAGAGTACAAAGCACATAACAAAATAGTGCTCAAACCGTAACATTTGTAAAAACCGACTCAAAGTGGGACATATCAAAAACCGTCACCAAGCATGAGAATAGGGCATTATATAAATGTAACTATGATAAACATGAATCAATACATGATACATAAGCATTAGACCAAGTTTAAGAAGCATAATAAATAGGAAACATAGATCTTATCTCAAAACAACAAGTTTGGAAACTAACTAAAACAAGGGTCCACTTCAAACTGTTATAACTAGAGTTCTAGACATGAAAATGCATAAATTCCAAGTTGTGGTGATAGCTTATCCTCCTACGGTTCCAACGGTGGGTCACAAGCCCAAAACAAGCAAGTAACGAAGGAGATATGATCATTTTACGAAAAGGGGTCAGTGTAGTGAAACTGCAGTCGTCACGACTGTGACTTACATTTCACGCTCGTGAAATGTCTGTTACGCAAGGGTATTGGTCTACTTCTTGTTTCACGCTCGTGACATGCGTTTCACGACCGTGACTTGGGTCAAGACATCTACATTTTGTTCTAAACTCAACCATCATCAACTATTATCATAAATCATCAATTCTCATATCAATTCTCAACAAACAACAATTATCATCATCAACACAATTTCTAAGCTTACTATTCAAATTCTAAATACGATTCCTAACATAGAAAACACGTAAAACACGTAAATGATATCGAGTAATCCTTCACCGTTACCTTTATGCGTCTTTAAATGATTTCTAAACCTTCCTCCACTAGATAGTAATCTTTGTCGGGGTCTAGAAAGTCTCCACCTACAATTAGATAATAAAAGATGAATATAATTCACCTTTGAGAAAGACGGATAAATTGAAAAGCGAGAAAGACGGTAATTTTATTACCAAAACGGATAGAGGAAGATGAGAGGGAACGAATAAGACGAACCTTAGTGAATTTGAGCGAGAAATGAAGACGTAGGATTGATATTAAGACTTGAGCAAATATGGAGGCTAGGTTTTGGTGTTTATGGTAAGGAAGAAGAAGAAGATTGAATGAGGGAGTTAGGGTTGTGAGGGAGTATATGAAGGAGTAAGTGGAAAAAGTCAAGGAAAAAGTCAATAACGTCTTAAGACGTAATTTACTCGGAATCTCGCGCAAAGTCCGAAAACGAACTCGGAAATTCTAAATTAGACACAGGAAATTAAATTCTAAACTAAAACTAAATTTCGCTGAAAAGTATCCGTATAATATTTTTAAATTACAAATAGGGTACATTTGCGGGTGTTACAATCACCCCACCTTTTAAAAAAGTTTCGTCCTCGAAACTTGAGAGTAGAAAATAAAAGTATCAAGGACAAGAATCGGTTTTCAAAATTAATACGAAAACTTTTATAAGGGAAACATTTATGAAACGAGGTTCATCTCGAAAAGGGTTTAAGGAAATTTTCACAAGTGCGAAACTTTATTTACGGATCGCAGGAGTGCCCGTCGCGAACGAGTACTCTAGTTATCCAAATCAAATCAATGTCGAAATAGTGAAATCAAAATTCAAAACAAACGTTAGTAAGTGCAGGACTAGTCACCAGACGTCTCCAATAATAAGTCCAAACATCCAACCAAACGCAAAATCCAAATATAAAAGCAACAGAAATCTATTTTCTCCAAAAACAAGGTACAAAATATATCTTTGGACTTCTTTGAAAAGTTAATTTAGAAATACAATATGGAAATTCGAAGGTTTTCTCAAAGATAAAATCAAAATAAGAACACATTACACGTACATAGAGCGACTCGCACATCTCACACTCAATTCAGGGTAACAAAATATATACAAAACACGCAAAAACGAAACAAATCGAACTCTTAGGGATAGGAAGATCACGATGAAGTCGGCAGGAAGATCTACAAGAATTCGACATCACTTACTCTACTAATAAACCAAATCCTCAAGAGAATACAATTTACCCAATTTGCAACTTATCATTTTCAATCATCAGAATTCCTACAATTGTGACAACCCTCGGGAATGCGGAATATAAAACATACAAGCATGTGAAATAATATGTGGAAATATGAAGTTTTAAAAACTTTTATACATGCAAGATAGATAAAACGAGGAGTGTCAAAATATTACAAACTAAGTACGGAAATACAACAAAGAGACGGAGTCTCTCAAAATGTTGCAAGAACAAGTTGTTTTAAGCAAACTAGCTAATTAACGACTAGAGGTTTTATCTTCCAGGGACAACGCCCGCTAGCTCACACCCGAACCCAAAATAGTCAAAGCAAAAAGCCATCCAAGCAAGCAACCTGTTCATCCATGAAAAACATGAATGCCACAGTCAGTGGGGAGTAACTCCGGGTTCTCCCAGCCATATCACATTAAACGTACATAGAAGTAAATACAAAAGTAAAATCATGCATATATGAATATACATGTGAGGTACGATAAGAATAAATAGGCAATTCGATAAATAATGATAAGAGCATATGGAATACAAATCCGAATCCATCATGTTATTCAAAGACTCGGGGAAGACACTCTTAGGCAACCGAATACGCTCACTAGGGCTTGCATCTCACCGTTAGCGGTATAAGATTGATAAGATTGAGAATCGACAGACAAACCAAGTCAAGTCATACGATGATCACAATAAATCCAACATATTATCATCCATTCACGAACCAAGACATTGACGGTGTCCAATCATGCAATGACCATGAATAATATCATGAAATCACGCATTCAAAGAACGACGACACAAGACGACATCTCTCACGGTAAATGAAACGCCCTAGCATCGTGTACATGGCAAGTATGATTAAAAGGCATCCACGGGATAAAACATTTCCCTGAAAGCATACACGATAAAACATTTCGCGTATGTAGACTAATTTCCTCCTGGTAGCACGACGATAATAAATATCCGGTCCTAGTCTAAATCTGGCCAGAATCTCGGAATAAACCATTTTCCGATTCGACATGCGATGACGGTTCGCATCCAAGACTCGGGCTTATAAAATATATGCCGAGTACCCCAAATCAATTCACGAAAGAGGCGGAAAACGAGCTCAAGCCTCATAACATGCGGTACGCTACATGCAAATAACACCACCTCGCAAGTACACAACATTTGACGGCCGGGTCGATCAACGCATAGCGTTCAACTCCAACAACGTCGTCGTATGCCCACTAACACATGCATTTAAGCAGTAGGATACCTCTCCGTTCCGACATTCCAGCCTTACGAACGGGAAGGTAGCCAAGGGAATGAGAGTACAAAGCACAAGACAAAATAGTGCTCAAACCGTATCATTTGTAAAAACCGACTCAAAGTGGGAACATACCAAAAAACCGTCACAAAACATGAGAATAGGGAATCATATAAGTTTAAATATGATAAACATGAGTCAATACATGATAGATAAGCATTAGAACAAGTTTATGAAGCATAATGAATAAAAACATAGATCACCTCTCCAAAACAACGTTGTTTGGAAACCAACGAAAACAAGGGTCCACTTCAAACGGTCATAACTGGAGTTCTAGACATGAAAATGCAGAAATTCCAAATGTAGGTGATAG